>QXEO01001459.1:0-227766 GCA_007115705.1 Dactylis glomerata
ATAATGCTGCATACAATAAAACACGATATTTTTTTCAAAGGCTCATTAAGCAATCTCAGTTATTTGAGACAAGTCATGCTACACAGCAAACCACTAAGCATACTATCAAAAAGACATCAAGCATGACATGAAAAAGCCTAAGCCGCAGTCTACACAAGCTCCTTCTTGTACCACTATTTTGCACAAAGCTTTTTCTCTTTTCCAACACCATTTGAAATTTTTATAAACACCTCTTTTGATGAAAACCAATGAAGATCAGAGGCAAAAATACACCTTGATGAAAATATATGACAAGATCTGAATGCAAATCAAGGCGAAAACGAAAACCAAAAGCAGTAGCAGAAAAAGTAGAACGCTCGATTTTTAATAAGAGTGAAAACTAGAGCGTTCTTTGCAAATGAAAACGAGTACATCTCCTCCAAAGAAATTTGTTGGGGTCCAACCATTTATTGCAGAAAACAAACAAACTAAACCAACTAAGAAAACTAAAACAACTGACGCTCCAAGAAAAACACATAGTGCATGAAGCAATAAAAATATAGTGTTTTGAAAGGTGACCTGATTTTTGCCGATGAAGAAGGGGTGCCTCGGGGCATCCCCAAGCTTTGACGCTTGTACTTCTTGGATATTTCTTGGGGTGATGCATGGGCATCCCCAAGCTTGAGCTTTTGTCCATTCTTCAACTCATCTCATCATTCTCCAATCCATACACTTGAAAACCTCCTTCATACAAAACTAAACACAATTCTATTAGCAACATTAGTGTAAGCATAAAATATATTCAACCTCTTTTAGCTTCAGGTTTCAACCCAAAACCACCACATATAAAGTATATACTACTGTAGCAACTTCCACAAGAGTTCCATGATCAAAAAGAACTCAAAAGAAAGCGATAAAGTGGCAAAAACAAATATTGGCAGAAATCTGTCAAAACTGAACAGCTGACAAAGGACGAATTTTTGAGGGATTTTCTGTTGCTCAAATCAAAAAGTGTTCAACTAAGAAAAGTTTGGATATAACCTGGGGCATATGCACAAGAAATCGCAGGTCCAAAAGATAAACAGATAATTTTCACGAATTTTTACGGTGCAGCACCGAAAACAGTTTCAGGACAGCAACATCCCCAAATCTTTACCTCACTCAAATTAGAGGCTTCTCTTGGCACAAAAACGAAATAAACAAGATAAGGAGCGGTCATTACAGTAGTAATGACTTCCAAGACTCAAATAAAAGAAAAAGTACTGAAAAGAAAACATTGGGTTATCTCCCAAGAGTGCTTTTCTTTAACGCCTTTGAGCTAGGCGCAGAAAATTGCGAATCAAGTAATATCAAGAGATGAAGCATCAAGCTCATAATTTGCTCTAAGAATAGAGTCAAAAAGTAATTTCTTTCTTTTCCTAGGGAAGTGTTCCATACCTTTCTTTAGTGGGAATTGATACTTGATAGTGCCTTCCCTCATATCAATGATAGCACCTACAGTTCG
Source organism: Dactylis glomerata (assembly GCA_007115705.1). NCBI lineage: Eukaryota > Viridiplantae > Streptophyta > Magnoliopsida > Poales > Poaceae > Dactylis > Dactylis glomerata. Next base: position 1,484 of record QXEO01001459.1, read on the forward strand.
AAGAAAGGGTCTTCCCAAAATAATAGGACATGAAGCATGGCATTCAACGTCCATGACAAGAAAATTAACGGGAACAAGGTTATTGTTAACCACAATAAGAACATCATTAATCCTTCCCAAAGGTTTCTTCTTAGCAACATCAGCAATAGGAACATCAAAATAACACTTTTCAAGCGGTGGTAAATCAAGCATGTCATAAATCTTTCTAGGCATGATGGAAATACTAGCACCTAGATCACATAAAGCATGGCAATCATAGCCATTAACATCCATATCAATGATGGGTTCCCAACCATCTTCTAACTTCTTGGGAACAGAGGCTTTTTGCTTCAACTTTTCATCCCTAATCTTTATGAGAGCATTGGTAATATGCTTAGTAAAAGCAATATTTAAAGAACTAGCATTGGGAGTCAAGGCAAGCTTTTGCAAGAACAAAATTACTTCAGATATATTGCAGCCATCAACATCAAAATCATTAAAAGAAATAGAGCTATCATCTCCCACACTCCGAAAAATTTCAGCACTCTTTTGAGAAAAAGTTTTGGCAGTTTTAGGCTTTTTAACACAAGGAGTGGGAGTTTTCTCTACACCAATCAAAGTAAGAGGATTGTTATCAGTAGGAGCAACATCATTAGAGGTAGTAATAGTGCATACCTTCATCTCTCTAGCCATCTCATCTTCTCTTTCCCACCTGGCATGCAATTCCGCTAACAATCTAATATTTTCATCAATTCCGACTTGGATAGCATTAGCGGTAGCGAAAACATTGTTCTCTTTCACATCATTAGGAAACACTTTTAATTTCAGAAGTTCAACATCATGAGCAAGGCTATCAACTTTAGAAGCAAGAATATCAATTTTGCCTAACTTTTCCTCAACAGACTTATTAAAAGCAGTTTGCTTACCGATGAAGTCCTTGAGCATTACCTCAAGCTCGGAGGGCGCGGCCCTAGTGTTGTTGTAGGAGGTACCATAAGAATTACCATAACCATTACCATTGGTAGAAGGATACGACCTATAATTGTTACTAGCAAAATTGTTCCTATAAGCATTGTTATTAAAATTATTGTTCCTAATGAAATTCACATCAACTTGCTCTTCTTGAGCAACCAAAGAGGCCAAAGGAACATTACTAGGATCAACATGAGTCCTATCATTAGCAAGCATAGCCATAATGGTATCAATCTTATCATTCAAGGAAGAGGTTTCCTCAACAGAATTTACCTTCTTACCTTGTGGAGCTCTCTCGGTGTGCCATTCGGAATAATTTACCATCATGTTGTCGAGTAGCTTTGATGCGGCGCCCAATGTAAGGGACATAAAAGTGCCTCCAGCAGCTGAATCAAGTAGGTTCCTTGAAGAAAAATTCAGTCCTGCATAAAAAGTTTGGATAATCATCCAAGTAGTCAGTCCATGAGTGGGGCAATTCTTTATCATAGATTTCATTCTTTCCCAAGCTTGAGCAACATGTTCATTATCAAACTGAGTAAACTTCATAATATTGCTACGCAGAGATATAATCTTAGCAGGAGGATAATATCTAGCAATAAAAGCACCCTTACACTTAGCCCATGAATCAATACTATTCTTAGTCAAAGACAGCAACCAATCTTTAGCTTTTCCTCTCAAAGAAAAAGGAAACAACTTGAGCTTAATAATATCACTATCAACATCCTTATATTTCTGCATCTCACATAGCTCAACAAAATTGTTGAGATGAGCTGCAGCATCTTCAGTACTAGCACCAGAAAATTGCTTTTTCATAATAAGGTTCAATAAAGCAGGCTTGATCTCATAAAAGGTGGTAGCAGGAACAGGTGGTGCAATAGGAGTGCAGATAAAATCACTATTGTTTGTGCTAGCAAAGTCACACAACTTGGTGTTTTCAGGAGTACCCATTTCAGCAAAACGAAAGTAAACAAGTAAAAACAACTACCAAGGATTCTAATTTTTTTGGATTTTTGATAAAAAGCAATGCAGGTAAAAATAAATAAAGTAAAGCAAAACAATAACAAAGTAAAGGATGTGCGTGCGAAAACTCCCCTCGCAGAAGTCTTCTAATTCCTCCCCGGCAACGGCGCCAGAAAAGAAGCTGCTACTCGGTGATGATGGCGCCAGAAAAGAGCTGTGGCGTGTAGTTGACGTGGGAGCAGTAAGTCCTTGTGCGTGGTGATGACCAGCCCGTTGGGAACCCCAAGAGGAAGGTATGATGAGTGTAGCGGCTAGTTTTTCCTCAGTTAAGAAACCAAGGTTTAATGTCGATCTTGAAGAGGAGAGACGGTGACGACTGAAGGTGATGCGGACTGGCTTAATAACACTCCAACAAGGGCGCCGTTAACGATACTTGTTGACTCGTCTTCGGCCAGCAGCAACGCGGAACCTGCACACACACAAACAAATACTTTGTTCCCAACTTGCGATGAGGTTGTCAATCTCACCGGTTTGCTTGAAACAAAGGTTATGAGTGTATCGAGTGGAAAACAGTAATAATATGCGAGTAAAGTAAACAGTGCGGGAAAAGTAAACATGTGATATCAATATGATTAAATAGGACCGGGGTCCACAGTTCACTAGTGGTGTCTCTCCATAGATAAAATAACATGCTGGGTAAACAAATTACAGTTGGGAAATTGATAGAATAAAGATAACGTGATATGTCAAGAAGATCACTATGAGATTTACTCTGGGCATTACAACAAAATACATAGACCGCCATCCAACTGCATCTATGACTAATAATCCACTCCCTGGGATATCAATCCGAACACCCTAGAAGTATTAAATTGCGAACAACAGATAATTGCATTAAGCAAAGTGTGTAATGTAAACAAAGCATATGCCCTTGAGCATATGAATGTTGTTTTCTCCCTAGTAGCAACAGCACATCTACCACCTTAGAGGTTTCTGTTACTCCCCCAGGTGAAATAGAGACATGAACCCACTATCGAGCATAAATACCCCCTCTTGGAGTCACTAGCAACTACTCGGCCAAGATAGCTACTAACAACGGAGAGCATGCAAGATCATAAACAACATAGAGATAACAAAAGATATAATTCAGTACAACAACTTAATCATAAACACCAATATTCATCGGATCCCAACAAACCAACATCATAGAATTACATAACGGTGATCTCAATCATGTAGGGCAGCTCATGAGATCTAAACATGAAGCACATGGTGGAGAAGACAACCATCTAGCTACTGCTATGGACCCATAGTCCAAGGTAGACTTCTCACTCATCACTCCGGAGGAAAGCATGGCGATGAAGAAGACCTCCGGTGGCGATTCCCCTCTCCGGCAGGGTGCCGGGAAGAGCTTCTGGACCCTCCCGATCTTCGGGTCGACGGTGGCGGCGGATAGCGATGTGTTCTGGAAATCTGATTGGGTACTTAGGTTTTTTCCGTCGGGGGGTCTTTATAGGCGAAGGGGCGATGTCAGAGGTGGAGCCAGGCTGCCTCACACAGGGGTGGCGCGGCCAGGGGCCAGGCCGCGCCGGCCCTGTGTGTGGGGCCCTGGTGGCCCCTCTCTGTCTCTCCTTCGGATGTCTAGAAGCTTCCGGGTAAAATAAGACTTCAGGAACTTGTTTCGTCCAATTTCGAGAATATTTCCTGTGTATCACTTCTGAAACACAAAAATAGCAGAAAACAGGAAACTGGCACTGTGGCGCTTGTTAATAGGTTAGTTCCAGAAAATGCATAAAAGTGCCACTAAGTGTAGCGAAACAATAGGCAAATGGTGTAAAAACAAGCATGGAGCATCAAAAATTATAGATACGTTTGAGACGTATCAGTTGTCTTCTCCACCATGTGCTTCATGTATAGATCTCATGAGCTGCCCTACATGATTGAGATCACCGTTATGTAATTCTACATGTTTGGTTTGTTGGGATCCGATGAATATTGGTGTTTATGATTGAGTTGCTGTACTGACTATTATCTTATGTTATCTCTATGTTGTTTATGATCTTGCATGCTCTCCGTTGTTAGTAGCTATCTTAGCCGAGTAGTTGCTAGTGACTCCAAGAGGGGGTATTTATGCTCGATAGTGGGTTCATGCCTCTATTTAACCTGGGGGAGTGACAGAAACCTCTAAGGTTGTAGATGTGTTGTTGCTACTAGGGAGAAAACAATATTCATATGCTCAAGGGCATATGCTTTGTTTACATTACACACTTTGCTTAATGCAATTATCTGTTGTTCGCAACTTAATACTCATGGGGTGTTCGGATTGATATCCCCGGGAGTGGATTATTAATCATAGATGCAGTTGGATGGCGGTCTATGTATTTTGTTGTAATGCCCAAAGTAAATCTCATAGTGATCTTCTTGACATATCACGTTTATCTTTATTCTATCAATTGTCCAACTGTAATTTGTTTACCCAGCATGTGTTATTTATCTTATGGAGAGACACCACTAGTGAACTGTGGACCCCGGTCCTATTTCCATCATATTGCTATTACCTGTTTACTTTACTCGCACTGTTTACTTTATTCGCATACTCTACTGTTTTCCACTTGATACGCTCATAACCTTTGTTTCAAGCAAACCGGTGAGATTGACAACATCATCGCAAGTTGGGAACAAAGTACTTGGTTGTGTTGTGTGCAGGTTCCGCGTTGCAGCTAGCAAGCAAAGCTTGGACGAGGCGCCATATATAAATTATCCGAAGCTGTCGCAAACTAGCAAGCATCACCTTCAGTCATCATTGTCTGCTTTTGTCTTGAACGATAAACCTTGGTTTCTTAACTGAGGGAAAACAAGCTGCTATACTCATCATACCTTCCTCTTGGGGTTCCCAACGGGCTGGTCATTCACTAGCACAAGGACCTCTGATCTCCCACATCAACTTGGAGTATCAGCCTCTTTTCTGGCGCCGTTGCCGGGGAAGAGTGGAAGACTTCTGCGAGGGGAGTTTTCGCACACACATCCTTTACTTTGTTTTATTGTTTTGCTTTACTTTATTTATTTCACCTGCATTGCTTTATATCAAAAACCCAAAAAAATTAGAATCCTTGGTAGTTGTTATTTCTTTACTTTAGTTCATCATGATGTTCCCTAAGTTCGTTATGGAGGACCTCTCAGTAGGTAGTGGTTCGATTATTGGCAAAAGTAACATTGAGGAGTTCTTTAATCACATTAGTATGCATAAGGAAGTTGAGGAAAAGTTTTTGGTTGAGTTAGCTCCTAGTTATGAAGTTGCTTCTGCTCATTTAGTTCACATGTTGGAAGCTAGGTTTGCTAGTCTTAATCCTTTTATGCAATACATGTTCCTTAAGCTTCACAAAATTGAGAATCCTAAAAAGAAAGCTTTTATCTTGGAAAATTTGCGCTTAGAATTTAAGGATGTCGTTATTGAAGCTAGGAAAGTTCTTAAACGTTTTAATAAACTCGGTTCACCTATAAAGGTTATTAGTACAAACGATGAAGGGGCTGAAATACCTATACCTTGCAAGCTTTTGGGATTGTGTGAAGCTTTCGAAAATAATTTTGACTGGATCTGTCCTGAAAATCTTTTTGATGAAAATAGTGTACGAAAGTATGATCACAAAGGGTCTTCAAAAACTTATGTGGATGAAATACAATGCCTTATTGACAAGACCTCTGCAGTTGATCTTAATGCTTCTTCTGAAAATACTTGATTCGCAATTTTCTGCGCCTAGCTCAAAGGCGTTAAAGAAAAGCACTCTTGGGAGATAACCCAATGTTTCTTTTCAGTACTTTTTCTTTTATTTGAGTCTTGGAAGTCATTACTACTGTAATGACCGCTCCTTATCCTTTTTATTTTGTTTTTGTGCCAAGAGAAGCCTCTAATTCGAGTGAGGTAAAGATTTGGGGATGTTGCTGTCCTGAAACTGTTTTCGGTGTTGCACCGTAAAAATTTGTATAAATTCTCTGTATATCTTTGCTATTTCTTGTGCATATGCCCCAGGTTAGATCCAAACTTTCGTTGGTTAAACACTTTTTGATTTTAGCAACAGAAAACCCCTCAAAAATTCGACCTTTGTCAGCTGTTCAGTTTTGACAGATTTCTGCCAATATTTGTGTTTGTCACTTTATCGCTTTCTTTTGAGTTCTTTTGATCACGGAACTTTTGGGGAGGTTGCTACAGTATTATTAGCTATATATGTGGTGGTTTTGAGTTGAAACCTGAAGCAAAAAGAGGTTGATTATATGTTATGCCTCCACTAATGTTGCTAATAGAATTGTGTTTAGTTTTGTATGAAGGAAGTTTTCAAGTGTAGGGATTGGAGAATGATGAGATGAGTTGAAGAATGGACAAAAGCTCAAGCTTGGGGATGCCCATGCATCACCCCAAGACATATCCAAGAAGTACAAGCATCAAAGCTTGGGGATGCCCCCGAGGCACTCCTTCTTCATCGGCAAAAATCAGGTCACCTTTCAAGACACTATATTTTTATTGCTTCATGCACTATGTGTTATTCTTAGAGCGTCAGTTGTTTTAGTTTTCTTAGTTAGTTTAGTTTTTTTTTGCTGCAATAAATGGTTGGACCCCAACAAATTTCTTTTGGAGGAGATGTACTCGTTTTCATTTGCTAAGAACGCTCTAGTTTTCACTCTTATTAAAAATCGAGTGTTCTTCTTTTTCTGCTACTGCTTTTGGTTTTCGTTTTCACCTTGATTTGCGTTCAGACCTTGTCATATCTTTTCATCAAGGTGTATTTTTTCCTCTGATCTTTATTGGTTTTCATCAAAAGAGGTGTTTATAAAAATTTCAAATGGTGTTGGAAAAGAGAAAAAGCTTTGTGCAAAATAGTGGTACAAGAAGGAGCTTGTGTAGACTGCGGCTTAGGCTTTTTCATGTCATGCTTGATGTCTTTTTGATAGTATGCTTAGTGGTTTTGCTGTAGCATGACTTGTCTCAAATAACTGAGATTGCTTAATGAGCCTTTGAAAAAATCATGCGTTGTTTTTATTGTATGGAAGCATTATTTTGGTTTTCTCCTTGATGCTTTATTTGGGTTGACTTGGCGCATGCTCACACATGTTATACTCTTACAAAGTCACCAATAGCATTCATGATCATTTAGTTTTTGACTTTTGATGCCATCTTATGCTTCTTTTAATGTCGCTTTGTTGCTTTGCATGATTATGGCCATTATGGCTCTCTTAGTTGGTCGCTCCCAGTCTTTTGCTAGCCCTCGCCTTGTACTGAGTATGAGCTCTACTTGTGCATCCAACTCCTAAAAGCCAAAGTTTTCCAAAGTGTCCACCATACATACCTACTAGCAATTTGCTATTCCAAGTAAATTTGACTTGCTTTTATTTTCTCTTCAAATTAAACTGTTACTAGTGTTATGCGAAATTCGGTCAGTAAAGCTCTCACGAACCGGAAGGCACACTTTACTTTTTCATGTTCTTAAAATTTTGACATTGTGGTCTCTTATGTTGAGTTGTTATACTTGCAAGTTGTAAGTTGGAGACTAGCCTAGCCATGCTGTCATGGGCAAGCTTTCAACATTGCACTTCTTATTTGAGTTGATATCGTGATCTTTTGTTTATGGATGCTCGCGGTGTGAAATGAATTGGGAATCTTGTGAGGATCATGGAGTTTGTATATGTGTTAGGGAAATGCCGGGCCGCCAATCTAAGCCATGCATAATTCATGGTGGAAATTTGTAGCATACCCATGGTGAACATACGACGACGCATCTCACAATAAAAAGCTAAACAAAAGGCAAATAAAAGAGATGTCGAGGTGTTCATTGTCTGCTTGTCTTGTCATTTTGGTGTGGGCTTGTTCCATGTCATCGGGCACGGAGGTACCCCATTGGCGGTTCTCAATGATATGCATATACTTACAATGACAAGAGCCTTGCTTGGGACTCTAAGTAAAGTAGCATGAGGTTTGGGTACTCGTATTCACGGGACACGAGGTTTTCAACTTATGATTTGTCAAGCATATGCATCATAATTGTTCTCGCATTAACTTTAACCATTCAAGATGCTTATGATGGGGGCAATGAGAGCTCAAAGCCGGTAAGTACCATAATTTTTGAAGCTTATAAAACTTGCAATCATTGCTTCCCTCTGCGAAGGGCCTTTCTTTTACTTTTATGTTGAGTCACCACCTTCAATCTTTATGCACCATTAAGAGAGCATAGTTGTCATTCTTAGTGTGATATGCATTGCCCCAAAGTTCATTGATTGATTCATATTGTTGGTTTCACTTGTTCTCAAATTATTTGTATCTAGTCGCCCTCTTAAACTTGAAGGTGTCCTATGCATTTATGTTTTGCTCTCTTTGAAGGACAAGCTAAAAACCATTTGTATGTTTTCCTTATGATTTGAACACACGTTTGACTTTCATTGTTTCATTTTCATGATCTTTTGTTTGTGTTCATTTGCATGTTTACAACATGGTTGCTAAGTTCTTATTGTCAAGATTATATCTTCATGCCCATGTTTTAAGTTCTTATGATCCCAGCTCACAAATGCTTACATAGATGATCAAGATTATGTAGGTGCATGTCACCTAAAAAATTATTCTTTTGTTATCACTTACCTACTCGAGGATGAGCAGGAGTTAAGCTTGGGGATGCTTGATACGTCTCCAACGTATCTATAATTTTTGATGCTCCATGCTTGTTTTTACAACATTTGCCTATTGTTTTGTTACACTTCGTGGCACTTTTATGCATTTTCCGAAACTAACCTACTAACGAGTTGCCATAGTGCCAGTTCCTTGTTTTCTGCTGTTTTTGTGTTTCAAAAGTGATACACGGGAAATATTCTCGGAATTGGACGAAACAAGTTCCTGAAGTCTTATTTTACCCGGAAGCTTCCAGAGATCCGAAGGAGAGAAGGAGAGGGGCCACCAGGGGCCCACACGCATAGGTGGTGCGGCCAGCCCTCCATGCCACCAAGGTGTGAGGCCACCTGGCCCCACTTCTGACATCGCCCCTTCGCCTATAAAGACTTCCCGATGGAAAAAACCTAAGGACCCGATCAATTTTCCAGAACACATCGCGATCCGCCGCCGCCGTCGACCCAAAGATCGGGAGGGTCCAGAAGCTCTTCCCGGCACCCTGCCGGAGAGGGGAATCGCCACCAGACGTCTTCTTCATCACCATGCTTGCCTCCGGAGCGATGAGTGAGTAGTCTACCTTGGACTATGGGTCCATAGCAGTAGCTAGATGGTTGTCTTCTCCACCATGTACTTCATGTTTAGATCTCATGAGCTGCCCTACATGATTGAGATCACCGTTATGTAATTCTACATGTTTGGTTTGTTGGGATCCGATGAATATTGGTGTTTATGATTGAGTTGCTGTACTGAATATTATCTTATGTTATCTCTATGTTGTTTATGATCTTGCATGCTCTCCGTTGTTAGTAGCTATCTTGGCCGAGTAGTTGCTAGTGACTCCAAGAGGGGGTATTTATGCTCGATAGTGGGTTCATGCCTCTATTTAACCTGGGGGAGTGACAGAAACCTCTAAGGTTGTAGATGTGCTGTTAGGGAGAAAACAACATTCATATGCTCAAGGGCATATGCTTTGCTTACATTACACACTTTGCTTAATGCAATTATCTGTTGTTCGCAACTTAATACTCATGGGGTGTTCGGATTGATATCCCCGGGAGTGGATTATTAGTCATAGATGCAGTTGGATGGCGGTCTATGTATTTTGTTGTAATGCCCAGAGTAAATCTCATAATGATCTTCTTGACATATCACGTTTATCTTTATTCTATCAATTGCCCAACTGTAATTTGTTTACCCAGCATGTGGTATTTATCTTATGGAGAGACACCACTAGTGAACTATGGACCCCGGTCCTATTTCCATCATATTGCTATTACCTGTTTACTTTACTCGCATTGTTTACTTTATTCGCATACTCTACTGTTTTCCACTCGATACGCTCATAACCTTTGTTTCAAGCAAACCGGTGAGATTGACAACCTCATCGCAAGTTGGGAACAAAGTACTTGGTTGTGTTGTGTGCAGGTTCCGTGTTGCAGCTAGCAAGCAAAGCTTGGACGAGGCGCCATATATAAATTGTCCGAAGCTGTCGCAAACTAGCAAGCATCACCTTCAGTCGTCATTGTCTGCTTTTCTCCTGAACGATAAACCTTGGTTTCTTAACTGAGGGAAAACAAGCTGCTATACTCATCATACCTTCCTCTTGGGGTTCCCAACGGGCTGGTCATTCACCACGCACAAGGACCTCTGATCTCCCACATCAACTTGGAGTATCAGGGGTACTCAACTGACGGGCTCTATTATCTATACCCTTGTCAATCGGTATTATATCGGAAGGTTCTAGAAGGTTCTGGAGTGGGGCTAGTGTGGGCCCACTTGACGGAGGCCTGTATGGGCCTAAGGGAAGGTGTCCTGGCCACTTTGGGCCAGGCGCACCAGGCCCCTAAGGCCCAGCCGGCCAGCCCTTAGGGGAAACCCTAAGGGAACCTTCTAGAAGGAGGGGGGAAAACTTGCCCCCCACTCTTCCCTCTTGGGCCGCCGCCCTAGGGCTTGGAGGAGGGGTCAAGGTGGTCGGCCAGCCTCCTATATAAGGAGGGGCAGGGGCGCAGCCTTCCCTTTAACCCAACCCTAGCCACCGGCCAACTGCTGCCCTCCAATCTCTCTCTCTCTCTCTCTCTCTCTCTCTCTCTCTCTCTCTCTCTCTCGCGCGACTGCGCATAGGCGAAGCCCTGCCGCAGAAACTCTCCACCATAAGCACCACGCCATCGTGCTATAGATCCAATCTATCTCTCCACCATACTTGCTGGACCAAGGAAGGAGGAGACGTCGCTGCACCTTACGTTTGCATCTCTCGGAGGCGTCACCACTTGCGGCGTTGGATTGGATCGGATCGCGGGGAGGAGAAGGCTAGTACGACTACATCATCCACGTTCTGTTGAACGTTTCCGCTGTGCGATTTCTTCAAGGGTATGAAGATCTCATCTATCTCTCTCGTTGATTACATCTCCTAGATTAGATCTTGGCTTTCTTGTTCGCATCTGTAGGAAATATTTTGATTTACTATGTTGCGAAACCCTTCACATACATCATTGATGAAATAGAAAATACAGCACGCTCAACTTCACACCATGGACTACATACATCAACATGTACGATCTCTATTTATTTAGTCACTTGTTCTATCCATGGCCTATGAACGGAGTTTAATCATCTTTAGGAAAAGTCTCACAAGCGTCAATCAATTCAAAATCAAATGACTCAGAAATCCATCAATATAGAGTTTCTTTCATGTTTTGTTTCCAATATGACTTAAACAGCGGTGTCATATATAAGTGAAATTCGTTTTGTCTTGCGCCCTTTAGCATCAGTGTTATAAATGTCTATTTCACCAACAAGATAATAATAATCTATCCATCGATTATGGAAGACGGTAATAATTTGAACAACCATTCTCTCATAATAGCAGAACAATATAACAATTATTAAGTTCTTAACAAATCTTGAAGGCTCGGTTTGATACCGACGAGAAGCACAATACCACTTTTATTTGTATCTCGACGAGCATCATTACCACATTCTTTTACTAGTTACTTAGGCCATTGTACTGCATGCATTGTGTTGCTTTGTATGACATTTCATACCAACAAATCAGTATCAAATACCCAAGAATTACATTGTGAACGAGCAAAGAATACATCTATAACATGTATATCATTTATATACCTGAGCTGGACAATTCTAGTCTTTTCCTTTTCTACCAAATATTTTGCAGATCCTATTTAGCATTTCCTCCCATTAGAAGAATCTATTAACATCAATAGTGGCGTCAATCATTTGACACATAGTCCAAAGGATGTTAGTCAAATACTAATGGCCTTGGATTTTGCACATTGAGGTGGATCACCATCATCATATAATTGGTGTTCTCCTAGATTCCATTCTTTAGCATTCTTTTGGTATAGCAAAACAATTTAGTCGATACCTTTTCATTCATCCTATCATGACAACTTTCATGATGAAACTACTATACCTCTTTAAGGACAAAGGGCAAGTATAATATTAGTTTCCCAAACTTTTGGGTGATTTGGACACCCAGCGCCTTCAATCTTTGCATATATTCATACAATATGAGCATATATTCTTTTACTAAATTATACTTCATCATTTTGCAAACAATCAAAGTTTTAGATATCAAATATCTTTTACCTCTTAATTGTTTCTCAAACAATTCTTTCAGCTCCAAGATCACTATGATTCTCAAACAATTTTGAAGATCAATTTATCATGAAGGGAAACATATGATTTTAGATACTAAACTTGAATCATTGCTCTTAGATTAATACAACTTATTAAATCCCATAGAGCAAGTGAGGTTTGCTAAAATTGTGATATGACTTAATGTTTGATCTTGACACTTTAACTAAACGACACTAGTCTGAAAAGTGTTTATCCAGAATTCTATAGTTTTAATAACTCAATTAAACTAAGTGTTGGTGGAAAAACGGTTGCTAAAGACTACAACGACTTATGCAAATACACTAAGATGTAGTTCATGATAATTAGTTCAAACTAATCAAATTACTAATGAACTCCCACTAAATTCAACATCCCTCAAAGTTGTTTAGTGAAGCATGATCCAAATTCACTACATCAAGACCGATCATCACGTGAGATGATGTAGCTTTAATGGTGAACATCGACATGTTGATCATATCATCCATATGAATCATGCTTGACCTTTCGGTCCATGTGTTTCGAGGCCATGTCTGTACATGCTAGGCTCGTCAAGTTTAACCCTTGTATTTTCACTTGTGTAAATCTGGCTTACACACGTTGTATGTGAACGTAGAGTTTATAGCACCCGATCATCACGTGATGCTTCAAAACGACGATCGTTCACAACCGCGCATACGAGGGGAGAACACATTTTATCTTGAAATTAAGTGTGAGGGATCATCTTATAATGCTACCGTCGTGATCAAAGCAGAATAAGATGCATAAAGGATAAACATCACATGCATATACAATATGTGACATGGTATAGCCAATCATCGCGCATTGATCTCCATCTTGTGCGCGCCGGCATGATCTCCATCACTCCACCATGATTACCTCCACCACAAATAGCAACTACGACTATTGCTAACTACTTAGTGATAAAGTAAAGCTATTACATGGTGTATAAGAAGTTCACACACAGGTCATATAAAATTATAAAGACAACCATATGGCTCTTGCCGGTCGTGAACTCATCGACATGTAAGTCGTGAAACATTACAAAACGTGATCATTGCATACATCAAATATATCATCATACACATCACATCTTGTGGCAATACCATATCACAAACACTTCCTGCAAAAACAAGTTAGACGCCTCTAATTTATTGATTGCATGTTTTACGTGGCTCATGGGAGCTACGCTTAAGAACGGTTCTTACCTACCCAATGCCACACCATTGATATTAGAGTTGCCAAAGTCTTGTTGTAAATCCGATGACAACTATAGTGGAAGATACAGACACCCTCCAGCCACATGTGTGGGGCAGGCCACTCCGGAGCCGGTCTCATGAATGTGGTCATGTAAAGTTGGCATGGGCCGCTTCAATCCCTCTATGTCGCGGCATCAAGAAGTACACGAAAAGAAGCTTGCACCAAAAACATCAACGCCCGCAACAACATTGTTGCGTTTTACTCGTGTAAAACATCTACGCATAGATCTCGCTCTGATACCACTGAAGGGATTCGCAGCATAGAAAACAAAAATTTTCCTACAAAGACAAACAAGAACAACCAAGATCTGATCTACGAGATGCAAAACAATGAGTAGGAGAGAACAGATCTAATACCCTTGTAGATCGCACAGCAGAAACATTCAGATGAACATGGTCGGTGTAGTCATACTAGCGGCTCCTTCTTGCGATCTGATCCGATCCAAGCGCCACAACGGGCGGAGCCTCCGAGCATTGCACACGTACAGCGCAATGACGTCCCCTCCTCCTGGTCCAGCAAGGTGTAGTGGACTAGTAGATGGGATCAGCAGCACGACAGCATGGTGCTTATGGTGGAGAGTATCTGCGGGCAGGGCTTCGCCTACGCGCGCGAGGTGGAAGAAGATTGGCAAAAGATCTAGTCAAACTAGGGCAAAAGGGAGCTACATATGAAACAACAGACAACACAGCGGCTAGGGCTGAACAATTCACGCCGAACGCGCCCCGATCAGGTCTCCTTTTTATAGCCCGGTGGCCTTTGCCCTACCGTACCTGCCACGCAAAGTTACTTGCGGCGCACCGGCTAGGGCGAGCGATCGATCTCTCCTCATGCGATCCGGAGCGAACGCTCCTGAGAGCGTCCAGATTTGTGGCCATCGGCCCATCGCATTGCATGGGCCAAGCCCGCTGGCTGGCACCTGCCTTGGAGGTCTCTGCCCCGACCTGGATCGATCTCATTGATCAGGACAAGAGCGAGCGCTTGACGTGCCCCCCTAGCGAGCGGGATCCTTGGCGCGGTGGCGGCCTTCCTGGCTGGCTCGGCCAACCTAGTCGGCCTGCCAGTGGCCTGGCCTGGCCGGAACCAGCCGGCCCAGCTGGGTGCCCCCCATTTTTTTCTTTCTTTCTTTGCCTTTTTCTTTTGCAGTTTGTCTAGATGGAGCTACTAAATAGGTCCATTAGCAAAACTCTTATGGACTACTTTTATCCCTATTTATTTCCATAAATAAATACATGTATTAATATTTATTAATTCAATTAATTAATAAATCATTAATTCTCTTCCCGAAACAATTCCACAACTCTCCGAAACAATCTCCATAAATCCTGGAACTACCCTAACGTCGATGAGCATTAAGTGTGTGACCCTACGGGTTCAAGAATGTGCGGACATGATCACCATCAATAATCAATAGCGGGATCTGGAAATCCATATTGACTCCCACACATTCAACGAAGATCATTATCGGTGAACCACGATGTCAGGATTCTATTAATCTCGTATACGAATTCCTTTGTCTCATGATATTTTACTTGCCCGAGATTCGATCATCGATATCGCCATACCTAGTTCAATCTCGTTCACAGCAAGTACTCTTTACTCGTTCAGCAATCCAATATCACACTGTGATTAAACTCATTAATCATGTGTTTGCAAACAGTGTATGAAATTGATTATCAAGTGGGCCCAGAGTATATCTCTCCGACATGGGACGGACAAATCCTAATCTCGATACATGCAACCCAACAAGTACTTTCCAATTACCTGAGACACCTTTATGATCACCCTTTCATAGTATGACATTTGATGACCTCAAAGCTCTCTTCTGGTACCAGGGAGTGGCATTATCTCATGGTCTAAGGAATAGGATATTGACATAGGAAAAGCCACACAATTGTGAACACAATGATATGATCTAATTGTTGTGCTTAATTTGGGTATGTCCATCACATCATTCTCCTAATGAAATGACCTCATTATTAATCGACAACTCATGTCTATGGTTAGGAAACCTTAACCATCATTAATCAATGAGCTAGACTAGTAGAGGCATACTAGGGACACGGTGCTGTTCATAAACCACACAAGTATTAATGTTTGTGCTTAATACAATTCTAACATGGAATATAAACATTATCATGAACAAGAAATATGATAATAACAATATTATTATTGCCTCTAGGGCATATTTCCTTCACGTACTTATAAGCCACCTTTAATGGGCCTTTTAGAAATTAAAGGTCCAGATGAAGTACATGCCCAGAGATTCAATTGGTGGAGTAAAAAACAAAGAAAGAGAAGAGGACAGGAGATAGAAAAAAGAAAGAGAAAATATGAAAAGGAAGATCTATTTATAGAATCAATAAGAAAGCACAAAAAGATGAGCAATGGAGAAAAGTGATTTTGAGCCTATAAAAGGCTGCAAGCATCCCCTTATAGTCTCGTGGGCTACTCCCATCGGGAGTGCTAGTTGCGCATCCGATAAAGTATTAAAAAGAGGAAGAAGAAATGCATACTTATTTTTTAGGAAGATGATGAACAAGGCAATACTTCTGAGCCTATACTTGAAAAAATTTGACTATAGCCACGGGTCTACTCCCATTAGGAGCGCTGGTCGCGCACCCTATGAAGATGAAAAATGTCGACTTCGCATGAAAGAGTGAAAATTGTTAACAACATATTGTAGCAAATTATCGACTTCCTTGTCAAAATGATAAACATGAGACATTAGAATTCGCTAAATTACTCCCATCGGGAGGGATTTGCGACTAGCTGAAGATAATAACCCGAAGATTTTGAGTATTGAAACAACCAAACAAGGCTCATAATGAAAATTTGATTCTCAGGCCGCGTCGTCGCGATTAAAAGCTTGAATGCCATGGTCTCAAAGATCATGAAGGTAAGACCTCAGGATCCGTCCTGCATGGCCTAGTATACGTACATGAATGCGCTCTGCTAGTAAATTTCCATATCCACAATGAAATGAAAAATCCCGATGGACGCATTGGGTACCCTAAGAAATACTGGAATCCTGTCTTTGTAAGTCCTAAATGCGGCAAAAGACTGGGTTACGCCAGGTTCCGAATTCGAGTCCGAGGATTTGAGTTTGAAGTAGGTAGCAAGTTTTTGCTCAGGCAATTAACTGATTCTCTGATTTGATCCATCAGAAGTACCAGGCTTGCTAACCAAAATCCCCACGAAAATAAGAATATGAAATATTCAATGAAATCAAAGAAAGAGAAGAAGACAAAGGTTGATCAAGTCAAAGATTGCAAGTCGAAGATTTGAAGATTTGAGATTCAACCCGAATCTACAATTTGGGTAGAATCTCGGGGGCTACTGACAAGGGTATCGATAGATAGGCCCAAGAATAGATGTAGTCAAAATACGAGATGATATCGTATGCAGACATTGTAATTTGTATTAAACCCGACTGGATCCTCGAGACATGACCACCTATATATAGGGGCCAGGAGAGGCCGGCCAGGGACAGACTGAGATTGAGCCAATTGATTGCCTTCTTATTCTCACCACATATTACGTTTGCCTAGTTTGTCTGATCTTTTACCTTCGAGTTCATCCGACACCCCTCTTACCCTGATCCTAAGTCCTTCATATAGGACATTTGCCAAGTTAACCCTTGTCAGTCGATGTCCTATTCCTTTTGTTTATGTGATACTTGCAACATCCATGACTTGATCATTGGTATCTACATACCTAGTTCAATCTCGTTACCGACATTGCCATTTCCTCGTTCTGTGTTATTCCATCCCCGTGACCTAGTCACATGTTGCAACATTGGATGAAATCTCACAGAGTGGGCCTAGAGTATCTTTCCGTCACGCAGATGAACAAATCCCACTCTTGATTCATATGCCTCAACCTACTCCATTGGAAACCCAAGAGACACCTTTTCAGTAAATCCTTTTACGGTAATGACGGTTGATGCAATCAAAGCCTCCTCCGGAAGTAGTGATTAAATATGATCTCACGGTCTAAGGATTAGGTTACAACATTTCTTAATATTGCAACAATAACATCGTGACATGATCGTGTTGCATAATAATATTGGGTATGTCCATCATGGCATTTACACAATGGCATGAACCTCATTGTCAATTGACGTATTTGTCACATGATCCAGAAACTGATCATCAGTTGACCAATGAGCTAGCATAGAGGTTTACTAGGGACTCTTGTTTTGTTTAATACCACATGTGTATCAGTATTTCCAGACTGGCATAGTAATAGCACAGTATTAAACTTATTATGAACTCTTTGGAATATGTAAATAAACCCTTTATTATTTTCCTTTAGGGCATAATTCCTTCAGTCATCGGGGTCTCCAACATCCTGGTTATGGGGAACCAGAGGGAGTTGATGAGACCGCGAGGAGTTTGTCTGCTCACCCGGCTGAGGCGGAAGAGCGCGACACAATCCTGGCCTCCATTCCCCACCGTGATGAATGCAGTCCTATGGCTGCTCCGGCAGCACCAGTTGTTGCTCCTCAGCCGGAGCCGAGGGCACTGGAGGTTACCACTGGCAGAGTGATTGCTATTTCGCTGGTGTGTAGTTGACACCAGAAAACTTGTTGAAAAACCCCAAGAGAAGGTTATGATGAGCACAGCAGCAAGTTTCCCTCAGTTGTGAAACCAAGGTTTATCGAACCAGTAGGAGAAAGAACCAAACTTCCGAAGGTTGATGCCCGCTAGCTTTGCGACACTCCAGACAATGGCGCAGATGTCTTGTCGGCGTGTAGCTTTTCACCAGCAGCAACGTGGAACCTGCACACAACACAACCGAGTACTTTGTCCCAACTTACGATGAGGTTGTCAATCTCACCGGTTTGCTGTAAACAAAGGATTAAGCATATCGAGTGGTAAAAGGTAATAGTTTGCAAGAATGTAAATAAAGCGAGTAAAAGTAAAACGGTAATAGCAATGTAAAAGGAATGGATCGGGGTCCACAATTCACTAGTGGTGTCTCTCCATAAGATAAATAACAACATGCTGGGTAAACAAATTACAGTTGGGCAATTGATAGAATAAAGATAGCGTACATATGTCATGAGGATCACTATGAGATTCACTCTGGGCATTACGACAAAATACATAGACCGTAATCCAACTGCATCTATGACTAATAATCCACTCTCGAGGTGTCATCCGAGCACCCATTGAGTATTAAGTTGCAAACAACAGATAACTGCATTAAGCAAAGTGGGTAATGTAAACAATGCAAATGTCCTTGAACACAAGAATGTTGTTTTCTCCCTAGTGGCAACAGCACATCTACAACCTTAGAGGTTTCTGTCACTTCCCCAGATTACTAGAGGCATGAACCCACTATCGAGTATAAATACCCCCTCTTGGAGTCACTAGCATCTACTCGGCCAAGATATCTACTCGCAACGGAGAGCATGCAAGATCATAAACAACATAGAGATAACATAAAGATAATAATTCAGCACATCAACTTGACATAGTACCAATACTCATCGGATCCCAAGAAACACAACATGTAGAATTACACAAAGATGATCTTGATCATGATCTGCAGCTCACAAGATCTAAACATGAAGCACATGGTGGAGAAGACGACCATCTAGCTACTGCTATGGACTCGTAGTCAAGGTAGACTACTCACTCATCACTCCAGAGGCGACCATAGTGATGAAGAAGGCCTTCGGCAGGGATTCCCCTCTCCGGCAGGGTACCGGGAAGAGCTTTTGGACCCTCCCGATCTTGCGTCGACGATGGCGGCGGCTTGTAGTAGGTTTCGTGGAAAATTGATCGGGGGTTTAGGTTTTTCCCATCGAGGGGAATATATAGGCGGAAGGGCGGCGTCAAGAGGTGGACCAGGGGGCTCACCCCCTGGTGGCGTGGCCAGGGCCTGGGACGCACCGCCCTAGGGTGTGGCCAGGTCCTGGCCCCCTCCGTCTCTGCTTTGGACTCTGACTCGTGTCTAGAAAAATAGGAGGTTCGGCTTTTGTTTCGTCCAATTCCGAGAATATTTCCTGTGTAGCTTTTCTGAAACACAAAAATAGCAGAAAATAGGGAACTGGCACTATGGTGTCTCGTTAGTAGGTTAGTTTCGGAAAATGCATAAAAATGCCACGAAGTGTAACAAAACACAAAGCAAATGGTGTATAAACAAGCATGGAGCATCAAAAATTATAGATACGTTTGAGATGTATCAAGCATCCCCAAGCTTAACTCCTGCTCGTCCTCGAGTAGGTAAGTGATAACAAAACAATAATTTTTGAGGTGATGTGCAACATCACAATCTTGATCAACGATGTAAAGCATTGAGTGCTGAGATCAAAGTACTTAAAACATGGGCATAAGAGACATAATCTTGACAATAAAACTTAGCAACCATGTTATAACATGAAAAGTAACACAAATGAAAGATCATGAATAATGAAACATTGAAAGTCAAGTGTGTGTTCAAATCATATAGAAAAACATAGCAAAGTGGTTTTCAGCTTGTCCTTCATGGAGTAGCAAAACATAAATGCATAGGACACCTTCAAGTTTAAGAGGGCGACTAGATACAAATAATTTAAGAACAAGCAAAACCATAATCATGGATCAATCAATGATAAACTTTGGGACTATGCACATTAAACTCAGAATGGCAACTATGCTCTCTTAGAGGGTGCATAAAGGTAGAAGGTGGAGACTCAACATAAAAGTAAAAGAAAGTCCCTTCGCAGAGGGAAGCAGTGATTGCAAGTTTTATAAACCTCCAAAAATTGTAATACTTACTAGCTTTGAGCTCTCATTGCCCCCATCATAGGCATCTTTAATGGTTAAGGTTAATGCGAGTACAATTACGAAGCATATGCTTAACAAATCATAAGTTGAAAACCTCGTGTCCCATGAAGTACGAATACCCAAACCTCATGCTACTCGACTTAGGTCCCAAGCAAGTTCTTGTCATTGTAAGCATACATGTATCATCGAGAACCGCCAACGGGTTACCTCTTGCCCAATGACATGGAACAAGCCCACATCAAAATGACAAGACAAACAGACAATGAACACCTTGGCATCTCTTTTATTTACCATTGGTATAGCTTTTTATTGTGAGATCCGTCGTCGAATATCCACTATGGGCATGCTATAAATTTCCACCATGAATGATGCATGGCTTAGATTAGCGGCCCAGGCATTTCTCTAACACATATACAAACTCCATGAGCTCACAAGATCCCAACTTATTTCACATCGCGAGTATCCATAAACAAAAGATCACGATATCAACTAAATGAAAGAAAGTGCAATGTTGAAAGCTTGCCCCATGACGACATGGCTAGGCTAATTTCCAACTTACAACTTGCAAGCATAACATCAACATAAGAGAGCCACAATGTCAAAATTATTAAAAACAAGAAAAGTAAAGTGTGCCATTAGGTTCGTGAGAGCTTTACTAACTAATTTTCACATAACACCAAAAAAATTAATTTGAAGGATAGATAAAAGCAAGTAAAATGTACTTGGAATAGCAAATTGCTAATAGGTATGTATGGTGGACACATTGGAAAACTTGGCTTTTGGGAGTTGGATGCACGAGTAGAGCTCATACTCAGTACAAAATGAAGGCTAGCAAAAGACTGGGAGCGACCAACTAAGAGAGCAATAACGGCCATAATCATGCATAGCGACAAAACATCATTAATCGAAGCATAAAATGGTATCACACGTCAAAAACCAAATGATCATAGAGGCTTATGGTGACTTTGTTAGAGTCAAACATGTTGTAAGCATGCGCCAAGTCAACCCAAATAAAGCATCAAAGGAGAAAACCACAATAATATGCTCCTATATAACAAAAACAACGCATGATTTTTTCAAAGGCTCATTAAGCAATCTCAGTCATTTGAGGCAAGTCATGCTACAGAAAAAACTACTAAGCATACTATCAAAACTACATCAAGCATGACATGCAAAAGTCTAAGCCGCAGTCTAAACAAGCTCCCATTTGTACCACTATAGGCATGTAAATTTTTCTCTTTTCCAACACCATTCAAACCTTTTTGAAACCACTCTTTTGATGAAAACCAACATAGACCAGTGGTCTAAATACACCTTTATGCAAATATATAACAAGATCTGAACAAAAATCAAGGCGAAAAACGAAAGCTAAACGCAGTATTAGAAAAAGAGAACACTCATTGAACGATAAGAGTGAAAAATAGAGTGTTCTTGGCAATGAAAAACGGATTGTGTCATCTCCAAAAGAAATTTGTTGGGGTCCAACCATTTATTGCAGAAAACAAAAAACAAAAAAACTAAAAGCAGAAGAAAAGATGCGCCAAGAAAAACGCATAGAATATGAAGCAATAAAAATATAGTGTGTTGAAAGGTGACCTGATTTTTGCCGATGAAGAAGGGGTGCCTCGGGGGCATCCCCAAGCTTTGATGCTTGTACCTCTTAGATATTTCTTGGGGTGACATGGGCATCCCCAAGCTTGAGCTTTTCTCCATACTTCATCTCATCTCATCACTCTCCATTCCCTACACTCAAAAACTTTCTTCATACAAAACTTCATACAATTCTATTAGCAACATTAGTATAAACATGATAGTAGATCTACCCTTTTGGTTCAGTTTCAAACTCAAATATACCATCCATTAAAGCATAAGCTACTGTAGCAACTTCCTCAAAAGTTTCGTGATCAAAAGAACTAAAAAAGAAAGCGATCGAGAGGCAAACACAAATAGTGGCAATCTGTCAAAATAGAACAGCTGACAAAAATTGATTTTTTCGAGGACCTTCTGTTGATCAAATCGAAAAGTGCAAAACTAATGAAAGTTTGGATATAACCTGAGTCATATGCACAAGAAATCGCAGATCAAAAAGATATTCTGAGAATTTTCATGAATTTTTACGGTGCAGCGCGGAAATCTGTTTCAGGACAGCAACTTCCCCAAATCTTACCTCCCTCAAATTAGAGGTTCTTCTTGGCACAAAAACGAAATGAAAATGATAAGGAGAGGTCATTACAGTAGTAATAACTTCCAAGACTCAAATAAAATAAAAATTACTGAAAAGAAAACATTGGGTTATCTCCCAAGAGTGCTTTTCTTCAACGCCTTTGAGCTAGACGCAGAAAGTGCAAATCAAGTATTTTTAAATTAAGCATTAAGATCAATTGCAGAAGTCTTCTCAACAATAAATTGTATTGTATCCAAATGATTTTTTGAAGATCCCTTGTGAACACTCTTGGGTACACTACTTTCATCAAAAGGGTTTTCAGGACAAATCCAATCAAAATTCTTTTCCAAAGCTTCATGCAATCCTACAAGTTTGCAAGGTATTGGTACTTTGATGTCTTCTTTGGTTGTACCAACAACATTAACACGTGAGCCAAGCATATTAAAACGCTAAAAAACTTTCCTAGCTTCAATAGCAACATCTCTAAATTCTCTACGCAAGGTCTCCAAAATAAATTCTTTCTTTTCAGAGTCTTCGATATCATGAAGCTTAAGAAACATTTGTTGCATAAAAGGATTAAGGTTAACAAACCTAGCCTCTAGCATGTAAACTAAATAAGCAGCAGCAACTTCATAACTAGGAGCAAGCTCAGCTAAAGATCTACCCTCAACATCTTTATGCATACTGACATGATTAAAGAACTCCTCGATGTTACCTTTCCCAATTATAGAACCACTACCTATTGTAAGGTCCTCCAAAGCATACTTAGGGAACAACATAATGAACTAAAAGTAAAAGTAACAAAATACCAACTATCAAATAAACTAATTTTTTTGTATTTTTGATAAAACGATGCAAGCAAAAATAAAGTAAAGCAAAACAATAACAAAGTAAAAGATTGGAAGTGAGAGACTCCCCTTGCAGAAATCTTCTTTCTCCCCAGCAATGGCGCCAGAAAGATTGATTGCGGTTTCGCTGGTGTGTAGTTGACACCAGAAAACTTGTTGGAAAACCCCAAGAGAAGGTTATGATGAGCACAGCAGCAAGTTTCCCTCAGTTGTGAAACCAAGCTTTATCGAACCAGTAGGAAAAAGAACCAAACTTCCGAAGGTTGATGGCCGCTAGCTTTGCGACACTCCGGACAATGGCGCAGATGTCTTGTCGGCGTGTAGCTTTTCACCAGCAACAATGTGGAACCTGCACACAACACAACCGAGTACTTTGTCCCAACTTACGATGAGGTTGTCAATCTCACCGGTTTGCTGTAAACAAAGGATTAAGCGTATCGAGTGGTAAAAGGTAATAGTTTGCAAGAATATAAATAAAGCGAGTAAAAGTAAAACCGTAATAGCAATGTAAAAGGAATGGACCGGGGTCCACAATTCACTAGTGGTGTCTCTCCATCAGATAAATAATAACATGCTGGGTAAACAAATTACAGTTGGGCAATTGGTAGAATAAAGATAGCGTACATATGTCATGAGGACCACTATGAGATTCACTCTGGGCATTACGACAAAATACATAGACCATAATCCAACTGCATCTATGACTAATAATCCACTCTCGAGGTGTCATCCGAGCACCCGTTGAGTATTAAGTTGCGAACAACAAATAACTGCATTAAGCAAAGCGTGTAATGTAAACAATGCAAATGTCCTTGAACACAAAAATGTTGTTTTCTCCCTAGTGGCAACAGCACATCTACAACCTTAGAGGTTTCTATCACTCCCCCAGATTACTAGAGGCATGAACCCACTATCAAGCATAAATACCCCCTCTTGGAGTCACTAGCATCAACTCAGCCAAGATATCTACTAGCAACGGAGAGCATGCAAGATCATAAACAAAATAGACATAACATAAAGATAATAATTCAGCACATCAACTTGACATAGTACCAATACTCATCGGATCCCAACAAACATAACATGTAGAATTACACAAAGATGATCTTGATCATGATAGGCAGCTCACAAGATCTAAACATGAAGCATATGGTGGAGAAGACGACCATCTAGCTACAGTTATGGACCCGTAGTCCAAGGTAGACTACTCACACATCACTCCGGAGGCGACCATGGTGATGAAGAAGGCCTCCGGCAGGGTGCCGGGAAGAGCTTCTGGACCCTCCCGATCTCGCGTCGACGATGGAGGTGGCTTGCAGTAGGTTTCGTGGAAAATTGATCGGGGGTTTACGTTTTTCCCGTCGAGGGGAATATATAGGCGGAAGGGCGGCGTCAGGAGGTGGACCAGGGGGGCTCACCCCCTGGTGGCGCGGCCAGGGCCTGGGCAGCCCCACCCTAGGGTGTGGCCAGGTCCTGGCCCCCCTCCGTCTCTGCTTTGGACTCCGACTCGTGTCTAAAAAAATAGGAGGTTCGGCTTTTGTTTCGTCCAATTCCGAGATTATTTCCTGTGTAGCTTTTCTGAAACACAAAAATAGCAGAAAATAGGGAACTGGCACTATGGCGTCTCGTTAGTAGGTTAGTTCCGGAAAATGCATAAAAACACCACGAAGTGTAACAAAACACAAAGCAAATGGTGTATAAACAAGCATGGAGCATCAAAAATTATAGATACGTTCGAGACATATCACGGAGCCGCGAAAACCTTTCTCTGGAGAAAAGGTGCCGCCTCTTTGCGCGTGTCCTCGCAGCAGAAGAGGGCGTCGAGGAACACGAGGGCCCGGATGCCCTTGTCCACCGAACCCGACAAAAGTCTGAGGCAATCGCACCTCTCCATCCCTCGGGCCTCGACGCCTGAAGCAAGCAGTTCCGTAGGAGCAAGCTCTTTGCATGCCGCCCCATCGGGGAGCTCGTTCCTCGACACCGTATGCTGGAGGGACGGAGAGTGGAAATTGCTCTTGGACCTGCCCAGGTAAGCTTCCCGGGACCAACCTTTTTATCTTTTCGCCTTTCTTTCGCTTCCTTTGCTTACATGCTAGTTTCTTGCCTTTATGCTGTAGGGATTCATCCCCGGAGCCCCTAGTTAAGCGAGCCCAGGAAGACACCTCCGCCTGACAGGAGCCCACTAGAAGAGGGTTCATGGAGCCCCCGGCGAGGAGGTGCTGCTCCCGCATCGGGTATCTCATTCCCATCAGTTTGCTTTCTGATCCCTTGCCGGGATTGCCCTTACCGGCCTAATTCTTTCACTTTCTCTCTTGAGTGCAAATACCAGGGCCAGCACGGTTGCCGGGATCCGTGTGGGAATAGACCCTTCACCCAGCGCCTCCCCTTCGATAGGTGCACTCTTTTTCCATCTTTACCACTCGCTTTTGGCATGTTTCCCTTTTTTGTTGCCGCCCGATTCATTGGGTTAATTAAGGGATTACCACCGTTGATGGACCTTGGGACATAGATCTTGAGGCATTGAAGTTGATGTAGGCTGATACGTCTCAAACGTATCTATAATTTTTGATGCTCCATGCTTGTTTTTACACCATTTGCCTATTGTTTCGTTACACTTAGTGGCACTTTTATACATTTTCCGGAACTAACCTATTAACGAAGTGCCATAGTGCCAGTTTCATGTTTTCTGCTGTTTTTGTGTTTCAGAAGTGATACACAGGAAATATTCTCGGTATTGGACGAAACAAGTTCCTGAAGTCATATTTCACGGGGAAGCTCCCAAACATCCGAAGACCTGACGGAGGGGGGCCACGTGGGCCCCAGACACAGGGGCGGCGCGGCCACCCCCCTGGCCGCGCCAGCCCCGTATGAGGGGGCGTGGTCCCCCCTCTGACATCGTCCTTTCGCCTATATATACCCCCTGATGAGAAAAACCTAAGACCCGATCAGTTTTCCAGAATACATCGCGATCCGCCGCCGCCGTCGACCCGTAGATCGGGAGGGTCCAGAAGCTCTTCCCGGCACCCTGCCGGAGAGGGGAATCGCCACCGGAGGTCTTCTTCATCGCCATGCTTGCCTCCGGAGCAATGAGTGAGTAGTCTACCTTGGACTATGGGTCCATAGCAGTAGCTAGATGGTTGTCTTCTCCACCATGTGCTTCATGTTTAGATCTCATGAGCTGCCCTACATGATTGAGATCACCGTTATGTAATTCTATGATGTTGGTTTGTTGGGATCCAATGAATATTGGTGTTTATTATTAAGTTGCTGTACTGAATTATATCTTTTGTTATCTCTATGTTGTTTATGATCTTGCATGCTCTCCGTTGTTAGTAGCTATCTTGGCCGAGTAGTTGCTAGTGACTCCAAGAGGGGGTATTTATGCTCGATAGTGGGTTCATGTCTCTATTTCACCTGGGGGAGTGACAGAAACCTCTAAGGTGGTAGATGTGCTGTTGCTACTAGGGAGAAAACAACATTCATATGCTCAAGGGCATATGCTTTGTTTACATTACACACTTTGCTTAATGCAATTATCTGTTGTTCGCAACTTAATACTTCTAGGGTGTTCGGATGATATCCCCGGGAGTGGATTATTAGTCATAGATGCAGTTGGATGGCGGTCTATGTATTTTGTTGTAATGCCCAGAGTAAATCTCATAGTGATCTTCTTGACATATCACGTTATCTTTATTCTATCAATTGCCCAACTGTAATTTGTTTACCCAGCATGTTATTTATCTATGGAGAGACACCACTAGTGAACTGTGGACCCCGGTCCTATTTTAATCATATTGCAATCACCTGTTTACTTTTCCCGTATTATTTACTTTACTCGCATATTACTACTGTTTTCCACTCGATACACTCATAACCTTTGTTTCAAGCAAACCGGTGAGATTGACAACCTCATCGCAAGTTGGGAACAAAGTATTTGTTTGTGTGTGTGCAGGTTCCACAAACACCTTCAGTCATCATCGTCTCCCTTCTCCTGTTCGATAAACCTTGGTTTCTTAACTGAGGGAAAACTTGCTGCTGCACTCATCATACCTTCCTCTTGGGGTTCCCAACGGGCTGGTCATTCACCACGCACAAGGACTGTCTGTTGACACATTCACCTGAAGCATCAGCTACTTTTCTGGCGCCGTTGCCGGGGAAGGAAGAGAAGACTTCTGCGAGGGGAGTTCTTCGCACACACATACTTTACTTTGTTATTTGTTTTGCTTTACTTTATTTTATTTTACCTGCATTGCTTTTTATATCAAAAACCCAAAAAAATTAGAATCCTTGGTAGCTATTTTTACTTGTTTACTTTCGTTTTGCTGAAATGGCCAATCCTGAAAACACCAAGTTGTGTGACTTTGCTAGCACGAACAATAATGATTTTATCTGCACTCCTATTGCACCAACTGTTCCTGCTACCACCTTTTATGAGATCAAGCCTGCTTTATTGAACCTTGTTATGAAAGAGCAATTTTCTGGTGCTAGTACTGAAGATGCTGCAGCTCATCTCAACAATTTTGTTGAGCTATGTGAGATGCAGAAATATAAGGATGTTGATAGTGATATTATTAAGCTCAAGTTGTTTCATTTTTCTTTGAGAGGAAAAGCAAAAGATTGGTTGCTGTCTTTGACTAAGAATAGTATTGATTCATGGGCTAAGTGTAAGGATGCTTTTATTGGTAGATATTATCCTCCTGCTAAGATTATATCATTGCGTAGCAATATTATGAAGTTTACTCAGTTTGATAATGAACATGTTTCTCAAGCTTGGAAAAGAATGAAATCTATGGTAAAGAATTGCCCCACTCATGGACTGACTACTTGGATGATTATCCAAACTTTTTATGCAGGACTGAATTTTTCTTCAAGGAACCTACTTGATTCAGCTGCTGGAGGCACTTTTATGTCCCTTACCTTGGGCGCCGCATCAAAGCTACTCGACAACATGATGGTAAATTATTCCGAATGGCACACCGAGAGAGCTCCACAAGGTAAGAAGGTAAATTCTGTTGAGGAAACCTCTTCCTTGAATGATAAGATTGATACCATTATGGCTATGCTTTCTAATGATAGGACTCATGTTGATCCTAATAATGTTCCTTTGGCCTCTGTGGTTGCTCAAGAAGAGCAAGTTGATGTGAATTTCATTAGAAACAACAATTTTAACAATAATGCTTATAGGAACAATTTTGCTAGTAACAATTATAGGCCATATCCTTCTACCAATGGTAATGGTTATGGTAACTCTTATGGTAATTCCTACAACAACACTAGGGCCGCGCCCTCCGAGCTTGAGGTAATGCTCAAGGACTTCATCGGTAAGCAAACTGCTTTTAACTAGTCTGTTGAGGAAAAGTTAGGCAAAATTGATATTCTTGCTTCTAAAGTTGATAGCCTTGCTCATGATGTTGAACTTCTGAAACTAAAAGTGTTTCCTAATGATGTGAATGTGAGCAATATTGTTGCTGTCGCTAATGCTACCCAAGTTGGAATTGATAGAAATATTAGATTGTTAGCGGAATTGCATGCCAGGTGGGAAAGAGAAGATGAGATAGCTAGAGAGATGAAGGTATGTACTATTACTACCTCTAATGATGTTGCTCCTACTGATAGCAATCCTCTTACTTTGATTGGTGTAGAGAAAACTCCCGCTCCTTGTGTTAAAAAGCCTAAAACTGCCAAAACTTTTTCTCAAAAGAGTGCTGAAATTTTTCGGAGTGTGGGAGATGATAGCTCTATTTCCTTTAATGATTTTGATGTTGATGGCTGCAATATATCTGAAGTTATTTTGTTCTTGCAAAAGCTTGCTTTGACTCCCAATGCTAGTTCTTTAAATATTGCTTTTACTAAGCATATTACCAACGCTCTCATAAAGATTAGGGATGAAAAGTTGAAGCAAAAAGCCTCTGTTCCCAAGAAGTTAGAAGATGGTTGGGAACCCATCATTGATATGCATGTTAATGGTTATGATTGCCATGCTTTATGTGATCTAGGTGCTAGTATTTCCATCATGCCTAGAAAGATTTATGACATGCTTGATTTGCCACCACTTGAAAAGTGTTATTTTGATGTTCCTATTGCTGATGTTGCTAAGAAGAAACCTTTGGGAAGGATTAATGATGTTCTTATTGTGGTTAACAATAACCTTGTTCCCGTTGATTTTCTTGTTATGGACATTGAATGCCATGCTTCATGTCCTATTATTTTGGGAAGACCCTTTCTTCGAACTGTAGGTGCTATCATTGATATGAGGGAAGGCACTATCAAGTATCAATTCCCACTAAAGAAAGGTATGGAACACTTCCCTAGGAAAAGAAAGAAATTACTTTTTGACTCTATTCTTAGAGCAAATTATGATCTTGATGCTTCATCACTTGATATTACTTGATTCGCAATTTTCTGCGCCTAGCTCAAAGGCGTTAAAGAAAAGCACTCTTGGGAGATAACCCATTGTTTACTTTTCAGTACTTTTTCTTTTATTTGAGTCTTGGAAGTCATTACTACTGTAATAACCGCTCCTTATCTTGTTTATTTCGTTTTTGTGCCAAGAGAAGCCTCTAATTTGAGTGAGGTAAAGATTTGGGGTTATTGCTGTCCTGAAACTGTTTTCGGTGCTGCACCGTAAAAATTCGTGAAAATCCTCTGTTTATCTTTTGGATCTGCGATTTCTTGTGCATATGCCCCAGGTTATATCCAAACTTTTCTTAGTTGAACACTTTTTGATTTGAGCAACGGAAAATCCCTAAAAAAATCGTCCATTATCAGCTGTCCAGTTTTGACAGATTTCTGCCAATATTTGTTTTTGCCACTTTATCGCTTTCTTTTGAGTTCTTTTTGATCATGGAACTCTTGTGGAAGTTGCTACAGTAGTATATACTTTATATGTGGTGGTTTTGGGTTGAAACCTGAAGCTAAAAGAGGTTGAATATATTTTATGCTTGCACTAATGTTGCTAATAGAATTGTGTTTAGTTTTGTATGAAGGAAGTTTTCAAGTGTAGGGATTGGAGAATGATGAGATGAGTTGAAGAATGGAAAAAAGCTCAAGCTTGGGGATGCCCATGCATCACCCCAAGAAATATCCAAGAAGTACAAGCGTCAAAGCTTGGGGATGCCCCCGAGGCACCCCTTCTTCATCGGCAAAAATCAGGTCACCTTTCAAAACACTATATTTTTATTGCTTCATGCACTATGTGTTTTTCTTGGAGCGTCAGTTGTTTTAGTTTTCTTAGTTGGTTTAGTTTGTTTGTTTGCTGCAATAAATGGTTGGACCCCAACAAATTTCCTTTGGAGGAGATGTACTTGTTTTCATTTGCAAAGAACGCTCTAGTTTTCACTCTTATTAATCGAGCGTTCTACTTTTTCTGCTACTACTTTTGGTTTTCGTTTTCGCCTTGATATGCGTTCAGATCTTGTCATATCTTTTCATCAAGGTGTATTTTTTCCTCTGATCTTTATTGGTTTTCATCAAAAGAGGTGTTTATAAAAATTTCAAATGGTGTTGGAAAAGAGAAAAAGCTTTGTGCAAAATAGTGGTACAAGAAGGAGCTTGTGTAGACTGTGGCCTAGGCTTTTTCATGTCATGCTTGATGTCTTTTTGATAGTATGCTTAGTGGTTTTGCTGTAGCATGACTTGTCTCAAATAACCGAGATTGCTTAATGAGCCTTTGAAAAAATCATGCGTTGTTTTTATTGTATGGAAGCATTATTTTGGTTTTCTCCTTGATGCTTTATTTGGGTTGACTTGGCGCATGCTCACACATGTTAGACTCTTCCAAAGTCGCCTTTAGCCTTCATGATCATTTAGTTTTAGACTTTTGATGCCATCATATGCTTCTTTTAATGTCGCTTTGTCGCTTTGCATGATTATGGCCATTATTGCTATCTTAGTTGGTCGCTCCCAGTCTTTTGCTAGCCCTCGCCTTGTACTGAGTATGAGCTCTACTCGTGCATCCAACTCCTAAAAGCCAAAGTTTTTCAAAGTGTCCACCATACATACCTACTAGCAATTTGCTATTCCAAGTAAATTTGACTTGCTTTTATATTCTCTTCAAATTAAACTCTTACCAGTGTTATGCGAAATTCGGTCAGTAAAGCTCTCACGAACCGGAAGGCACACTTTACTTTTTCCTGTTCTTAAAATTTTGACATTGTGGTCTTTTATGTTGAGTTGTTATGCTTGCAAGTTGTAAGTTGGATTCTAGCCCAGCCATGCTGTCATGGGGCAAGCTTTCAACATTGCACTTCCTTTTGAGTTGATATCGTGATCTTTTGTTTATGGATGCCCGCAGTGTGAAATGAATTGGGAATCTTGTGAGGATCATGGAGATTTTATATGTGTTAGGGAAACGCCGGGCCGCCAATCTAAGCCATGCATAATTCATGGTGGAAATTTGCAGCATACCCATGGTGAACATTCGACGACGCATCTCACAATAAAAAGCTAAGCAATATAGCAGATAAAAGAGATGTCGAGGTGTTCATTGTCTGCTTGTCCTGTCATTTTGGTGTGGGCTTGTTCCATGTCATCGGGCACGGAGGTACCCCATTGGCGGTTCTCAATGATATGCATATACTTACAATGACAAGAGCCTTGCTTGGGACTCTAAGTAAATTAGCATGGTTTGGGTACTCGTATTCACGGGACACGAGGTTTTCAACTTATGATTTGTTAAGCATATGCATCATAATTGTTCTCGCATTAACTTTAACCATTCAAGATGCTTATGATGGGGGCAATGAGAGCTCAAAGCCGGTAAGTACCATAATTTTTGAAGGTTATAAAACTTGCAATCACTGCTTCCCTCTGCAAAGGGCCTTTCTTTTACTTTTATGTTGAGTCACCACCTTCTTTATTTATGCACCATTAAGAGAGCATAGTTGTCATTCTTAGTGTGATATGCATTGTCCCAAGGTTCATTGATTGACTCATATTGTTGGTTTCACTTGTTCTTAAATTATTTGTATCTAGTCGCCCTCTTAAACTTTGAGGTGTCCTATGCATTTATGTTTTGCTCTCTTTGAAGGACAAGCTGAAAACCATTTGTATGTTTTCCTTATGATTGGAACACACGTTTGACTTTCATTGTTTCATTATCATGATCTTTTGTTTGTGTTCATTTGCATGTTTACAACATGATTGCTAAGTTCTTATTGTCATGATTATATCTTTCATGCCCATGTTTTAAGTTCTATTGATCCCAGCTCATCAATGCTTACATATATGATCAAGATTGTGTAGGTGCATGTCACCTCAAAAATTATTCTTTGTTATCACTTACCTACTCGAGGACGAGCAGGAGTTAAGCTTGGGGATGCTTGATACGTCTCAAACGTATCTATAATTTTTGATGCTCCATGCTTGTTTTTACACCATTTGCCTATTGTTTCGTTGCACTTAGTGGCACTTTTATACATTTTCCGGAACTAACCTATTAACGAAGTGCCACAGTGCCAGTTTCCAGTTTTCTGCTGTTTTTGTGTTTCAGAAGTGATACACAGGAAATATTCTCGGAATTGGACGAAACAAGTTCCTGAAGTCATATTTCACGGGGAAGCTCCCAAACATCCGAAGACCTGACGGAGGGGGGCCATGTGGGCCCCAGACACAGGGCGGCGCGGCCACCCCCTGGCCGCGCCAGCCCCGTGTGAGGGGGCGTGGTCCCCCCTCTGACATCGTCCTTTTGCCTATATATACCCCCTGACGAGAAAAACCTAAGACCCGATCAGTTTTCCAGAATACATCGCGATCCGCCGCCGCCGTCGACCCGGAGATCGGGAGGGTCCAGAAGCTCTTCCCGGCACCCTGCCGGAGAGGGGAATCGCCACCGGAGGTCTTCTTCATCGCCATGCTTGCCACCGGAGCGATGAGTGAGTAGTCTACCTTGGACTATGGGTCCATAGCAGTAGCTAGATGGTTGTCTTCTCCACCATGTGCTTCATGTTTAGATCTTATGAGCTGCCCTACATGATTGAGATCACCGTTATGTAATTCTATGATGTTGGTTTGTTGGGATCCGATGAATATTGGTGTTTATGATTAAGTTGCTGTACTGAATTATATCTTTTGTTATCTCTATGTTGTTTATGATCTTGCATGCTCTCCGTTGTTAGTAGCTATCTTGGCCGAGTAGTTGCTAGTGACTCCAAGAGGGGGTATTTATGCTCGATAGTGGGTTCATGTCTCTATTTCACCTGGGGGAGTGACAGAAACCTCTAAGGTGGTAGATGTGCTGTTGCTACTAGGGAGAAAACAACATTCATATGCTCAAGGGCATATGCTTTGTTTACATTACACACTTTGCTTAATGCAATTATCTGTTGTTCGCAACTTAATACTTCTAGGGTGTTCGGATGATATCCCCGGGAGTGGATTATTAGTCATAGATGCAGTTGGATGGCGGTCTATGTATTTTGTTGTAATGCCCAGAGTAAATCTCATAGTGATCTTCTTGACATATCACGTTATCTTTATTCTATCAATTGCCCAACTGTAATTTGTTTACCCAGCATGTTATTTATCTATGGAGAGACACCACTAGTGGACTGTGGACCCCGGTCCTATTTTAATCATATTGCAATCACCTGTTTACTTTTCCCGTATTATTTACTTTACTCGCATATTACTACTGTTTTCCACTCGATACACTCATAACCTTTGTTTCAAGCAAACCGGTGAGATTGACAACCTCATCGCAAGTTGGGAACAAAGTATTTGTTTGTGTGTGTGCAGGTTCCACAAACACCTTCAGTCGTCATCGTCTCCCTTCTCCTGTTCGATAAACCTTGGTTTCTTAACTGAGGGAAAACTTGCTGCTGCACTCATCATACCTTCCTCTTGGGGTTCCCAACGGGCTGGTCATTCACCACGCACAAGGACTGTCTGTTGCCACATTTACCTGAAGCATCATAGGCTTGCCAACATATTGCTTCAATTGCTTACTCTCCCACCATCGATGGTCGCAGCGATGCTCTTCTATCTACCGGCGGCAGTGCAACCATGGAGAGAGAGAGAGACGAGAGAGAGGAGAGAGAGGGGGAGAGAGGACGAGTGAGAGGGGAGAGTGCATGATGACGCGATTCATGAAACAGGCTTTCACCCCGCTATATTAATATAGCAACCACGCGATAAAACAAGCTTGCTGGGGCCATAACACAACCTAGCCCAAAAGAAAAAAAGGAAAAGCAAAGAAACAAAAACAAAAAAAAACAAAGAAAGAAATGTCGATAACGTCGGATCGACGAACACGATGATGATCTGCAATCATTGTGCCCTTTGGAGAATTCCCACCACGCTCTTAGCACTTTGAAGCTCCGCATACCAAGCAGCACCTTCAAGAAGGGATGTGACGATGGCGACCCTACTGCCCGGACTAGTCCTAGGGTTTCCCCCAGTACGCCGAGGGGCGCGGGAAAAGGGTACACCCGATGCCCTTCAAGAAGGAATGGCGGCGCCTGTGGGTGTCACCTCATCGGTGCCGGCCTTCCGACAAGGATTTCTCCCAACCCCCAAAAACAACCACGACCCCGACGCTCCATCGCGCTCCACCAAACTCGTCGCCCAACAGCTCGCGCCACCATGATCTTTTAATCACCACCGCCATCTGACCGTGACCAAAGTAGCAATACCGACGGGAACAAAAAGAGGCAACTGAGAGTGAGGAACAGCTGAACAGTGGACACGTGGGAGGGCACGACCTCCCCCGCCAATGGCGGTAACCGACCGGACGCAGCAACAGGAGCAGACCAGGGCCCCCTTCCCGGCCAAGCCCGCAGGCTCGTGAAGTTCCCATCGCCACGCTACAGTAGGCATGCCGCCGTCCAGGCCACCCCCAGCCTGAGCCACTCCTCCAGCCGCTGGAGGTGGAACAGCCATGCCTAGGCCTAGCCCGCCCAGACCTAGATGGGGCCTGAAGGGCCTAGATCTGGGCCGGGAAGGTGCCGCCACCGGCCACCGCACCACCCCACCACCAAGCGGTAGCGTCCTCGCCACCTTGTCACCCGGAGCTACGACCCCAGCAAGGCGTCGCCGCCGCCGGAACAACCTCAACCTGAGCGCACCGCCGCCGACTGGGAGAGCCCCGCGTCTCCCTTCCGAGCTCGTGGATAGAGGCAGGGCCATCGGCACCGTGCGGGCTTTGCTAGGCGGCCTGAGCCGATGACGATGGAGGGGGAGAGGAGGGAGGTGAAGCTAGGGTTTGGTGGGTCGCCCGACACCACCCACGGGGGGCGGAGCGGGACGAAGCGACGAAGCTTTTTTTTGACCATGGCGATGACGAGATTTATGGCACGCGTTCTTGATGCATCATGCCATCTCCCGCTATTCCATGTGCATGCATCATTTTTGCCGCGTGCGAGCTTTTGCGCCATCCTGCGTGCCAAACTTGTCGCGCCGACTGCCGCACGCGCTATTAAACACCACGCGCGTGTGCACACAACCGTCCGGAATATTCACAGCCCGCGTGTAGCTTCGCCGCCCCCGCCTCGCTCCGCGTCGCCCCTCCGCCACCCACCTCGCTCCGCCCCGCCGCTCTACCTCATGACGAGTGATTGCTTTTGATGGCGCGGTGATGAATAGTGCTAGAGAACTTGTTGGCGTGTAGTTGATGAAGTAAATGACCGGACAGTTGGAAACCCCAAAGAAGGTTTGATGAGTACAGCAGCAAGTTTTCCCTTAGTTATGAAACCAAGGTTATCCATCCAGTAGGAAAAAGCCAATACTCCAGAAGGTGATGCTTGCTAGCCTAGTGACACTCCAACAAGGGCGCCGTTAATGATAGATTGTTAGCGCGTCTTCAACTAGTAGCAATGTGGAACCTGCACACAACATAACCAAATACTTTGTTCCCAACTTACGATGAGGTTGTCAATCTCACCGGTTTGCCTGAAACAAAGGGTATGAGCGTATCGAGTGGAAAGCAATAGTAGTATGCGAGTAAAGTAAACAATGCAAGTAAAGTAAACAGGTGATAGCAATATAATGGAAATAGGACCGGGGTCCACAGTTCACTAGTGGTGTCTCTCCATAAGATAAAATAACACATGCTGGGTAAACAAATTACAGTTGGGCAATTGATAGAATAAAAACAACGTGCATATGTCGAGAGGATCACAATGAAATTTACTCTGGGCATTACAACAAGATACATAGACCGCCATCCAACTGCATCTATGACTAATAATCCACTTGTGGCGAATCAATCCGAGAACTCCACAAGTATTAAGTTGCGAACAATAGATAACTGCATTAAGCAAAGTGTGTAATGTAAACAAAGCATATGCCCTTGAGCATATGAATGTTGTTTTCTCCCTAGTGGCAACAGCACATCTACAACCTTAGAGGTTTCTGTCACTCCCCCAGATTAAATAGAGGCATGAACCCAACTATCGAGCATAAATACCCCCTCTTGGAGTCACTAGTATCTACTCGGCCAAGATAGCTACTAACAACGGAGAGCATGCAAGATCATAAACAACATAGAGATAACATAAGATAATATTCAGCACATCAACTCAATCATAACACCAATATTCATCGGATCCCAACAAACACAACATGTAGAATTACATAACGGTGATCTCGATCATGTAAGGCAGCTCACGAGATCTAAACATGAAGCACATGGTGGAGAAGACAACCATCTAGCTACTGCGTGGGCCACACGCCCTATTGTGTGGGCCCCTCGTGGCCCCACTCCGTCTCCTCTTCGATTCTCTGGGAGCTTCGGTGAATTTCTGGATGTTTGGCTTTTGTTTCGTCCAATTCCGAGAATATTTCCTGTGTAACTTTTCCGAAACACAAAAATAGCATAAAACAGGGAACTGGCACTGTGGCATCTTGTAAATAGGTTAGTTCCGGTAAATGAATAAAAACGCCACGAAGTGTAACGAAACACTAAGCAAATGGTGTAAAAACAAGCATGGAGCATAA
The DNA here is from genome assembly GCA_007115705.1 of Dactylis glomerata. Lineage (NCBI taxonomy): Eukaryota > Viridiplantae > Streptophyta > Magnoliopsida > Poales > Poaceae > Dactylis > Dactylis glomerata. The sequence goes on from QXEO01001459.1 coordinate 38,654, forward strand.
AAAATTATAGATACGTTAGAGACGTATCAGCATCCCCAATCTTAACTCCTGCTCGTCCTCGAGTAGGTAAGTGATAACAAAAGAAATAATTTTTGAGGTGACATGCACCTACACAATCTTGATCATCTATGTAAGCGTTGTGCGCTGGGATCAAAAGAACTTAAAACATGGGCATGAAAGACATAATCTTGATAGAAGAAACTTAGCAACCATGTTATAACATGAAAAAGAACACAAAGGAAAGATCATGAAAATGAAACAATGAAAGTCAAACGTGTGTTCAAATCATATGGAAAACATACAAATGGTTTTCAGCTTGTCCTTCATGAGAGAGCAAAACATAAATGCATAGGACACCTTCAAGTTTAAGAGGGCAACTAGATACAAGTAATTTAAGAACAAGTGAAACCAACATCATGAATCAATCAATGAAAACTTTGGGACAATGCACATTATACTCAGAATGACAACTATGCTCTCTTAGACGGTGCATAAAGGTAGAAGGTGGAGACTCAACAAAAAAAAGTAAAAGAAAGGCCCTTCACGGAGGGAAGCAGTGATTAAACATGTGCTAGAGCTTTTCATTTGTAAAACAAAGAGATAAAAATTGGGTTTTGAGAGGTGGTTGTTTCATGTCAACGACTGGCAATGGGGTCTTACTATCTTCCATAATAAACAAGTGAGAGCGGTTCCGAGTTCTTTGAAAATTTGGCACATTGGTGCTCTTTTATAAAGCTTTGGCACTCCTCCCCACCTTTTTTCCTTTCTCAAACCATGGCTAACCGATTCCATCGGGTGCCCACCAACATTCACATAACATGGAGGACTGCCTTTTTTCTTTTTTAGAATTAGATTGCAATGGCCTGACCAGCTCTCATGCAAAATTAATGACGAGCAGATGAAGCTGCGTAGTCGAGGGGTACTTAATTTAATATGGAAGATAGCAATTCCGACCACTACGTCCCCATGAGCTAAAAACAGTGGCACAAAACGAGAAGTAGTTGAAAGTTTTGAAAGGTAGCATATGAAAATTTACTTGGAATGGCTTACAAATACCATGCATAGGAATTTATAGTGGACACAAATGGCAAACTTGGTTTTTAGGAGTTGGATGCACGAGTAGAGCTCATACTCAGTACAAAATGAGGGCTAGCAAAAGACTGGGAGCGACCAACTAAGAGAGCAATAACGGCCATAATCATGCATAGCGACAAAGCGACATTAAAAGAAGCATAAGATGACATCAAAAGTCAAAAACTAAATGATCATAGAGGCAATGGCGACTTTGTATGAGTCAAACATGTGTGAGCATGCGCCAAGTCAACCCAAATAAAGCATCAAAGGAGAAAACCAAAATAATGCTTCCAAATAATTAAAACAACGCATGATTTTTTCAAAGGCTCATTAAGCAATCTCAGTCATTTGAGACAAGTCATGCTACAACAAAACCACTAAGCATACTATCAAAAAGACATCAAGCACAACATGCAAAAGCCTAGGCCGCAGTCTACACAAGCTCCTTTTTGTACCACTTTTTTGCATAAAGCTTTTTCTCTTTTCCAACACCATTCAAACTTTTTTTGAAACAACTCTTTTGATGAAAACCAACATGAACCAGAGGTCAAAATACACCTTGTGTCGTGGGAATTTGGAGACAGTAGCCATGGGGAGGCTTATCGGAGGGGCTCGACGTTGGTGACGATGGTTCCGGCTCGGGATTGTGCCAACAGAGACACCTCGGTTTACCCAGGTTCAGGGCCCTCCCGGTTGGAGGTAAACCCCTACTTCCTGCCTGCTTTGTATTGATTGGATAGTAGCGATTACAGTGCTCCTCGAGCTGTTCGGCTAGAGGAGGAAGAAGAAGATCGGATCCCCTATGCTAAGGGTCCAGGCCCCCTTATATAGACGGGGGCCTGGTTACAGGTTTCGGTAACGCTTCGGCCGGCTGCCGGCTCCTTGGCGGCGGCGTCCTTGGCCTGATCTCCTCTGGCTGCGCTCTGGCAAAGGCACTTTATAAAGTGCCTTTTCCCTGGGCCGGCATCAAGAGAGCATATCCCCTCTCCTTCGCCTAGGATCCTGCCGTGGGGAGGAGTCTTTGTCTCCTCATTGGTTGGTCGTGGTCGTGGCGTTCGTCACGCCTGCCCTACGCCTCTGTCGCTCTTGTCGGGGCCATCCGGCTTTTGGCCAGATAACCGTTGAGGGGTTTCGTCTCCTTCGCCCGGCTCCAGCCCTCCTCGGTGGAGTCGTCAGCCGGCAGCTGGCGCAGCCGGCCCTTCCGGCTGGAGCCGGTCTTCTTGCGCCGAGGCTGTGGGATTCCCTGGGACGCCAGCCAGCATACTGCCTGGCCCGTAGTACGCCCCCTAAGTCATCCCCACGACACTAGCCCCCGAAACTGGCGAAGTCTCATGGGCTAGCATGGGGCTTCGGCGGGTTCTTCTTTTCGCCAAAGTTTTGCTCGCCTTCATCGAAGTCCCAGGGCCTCTGGTTTGACTTGGTCGATCTAGTCATCGAGGCGGGGCCTTGCGGAGTTTTTACAGTCGTCTCGGGACGAACCGGCTCCGGTGATGACCCAGCTGGCGACCGCGAACCGACGCGTTACCTCTTGGGAAATTGTGCCGCCTCGAGTCTTGTTCCCACGCAGCGGCCGGCGCAGTGCGCCAGTGACCCGTCTAGTCGCCTGGACCTCGGAATCCCCTCTGCCATAACTTCTCGGGTCGTCATGCGGGGTGGGCCAGCATACGTCAGTGGTGCGTCCCATCAACCCCTCCCACGATCCGCCGCAGCAACCGTCGCTGTGGCGCACGACGCGGGGGTAGGTTACCGAAACGACGGGAGTTATCCCTTCGCCGCTCTTCTTTAAATACCTGGCGTGTTAACGGCGCAGGGCATCCCCCACTTCTCCCCTAACTCCGAACTTCGCCCTTCCGAATCCAGCCCGGTCATGTCGTCCCCCAGCGGCTCAGCCGCCAGCGATGACAAGATCCCGGAGGGGAGCGAGAAAGAAGTTGAGGCGCCGGAGGGGTCGCCTCCCATGCCTCGGAAGCATGGTCGCCCGAAGGGAAGCCGAAACAAGAGTACCTTGGAGGCTCTTGCGGCGAGAGCCTCTGCCGCCACTTCTTCCTCCGCTGCGCCCCTGGCGGCTGGAGCTTCCGGCGACGCGGGCGTCCCGGAGAAGCGGGGGCGGGGCCGTCCGAGGGGGAGCGGGAAGAAAACCGCTCCCGCGGCGGCCATTGCTCCCCCGTCATCTCGCCGTCGTGGGCGGCCACTGGGGAGCAAGAACAAGAAGACCCCGGCTGTCCTCAGGGTTGCAGCCACCCCCACGGGGCCCCGCGTGGCAGCCCCTCCTCAGCTTGGCCCGTCGCGGCCCTGGTTGGAGAGACCGGCGCTCCAGACGCCGACCTATGTTTCAGCCCAGGGGTGGTCCACCTGCATCGTTCCTGCGCTCGCCGGGTCTCGGGACCGCCTCCGCCTTCCGTCCCAGTTCGCGCGCTCGATGGAAGGCCAGGAGATGGCCTACGCCAAGCTGCGGGAATGCAGCGGCGGCCAGCCATCGTACCACGTCGAAGTCTACTACGACGGCCAGGGGGAGTGCTACTTCCGCGACGGGTGGTCGAAGTTCTTCTTCGACTACGGCGCGCACGAGGGCTGGTTCATCCTCTTCACCCGTCATGACGGGAAGAAGGAGTTCACCGCCTGCTTCTTCGACGCCACCCTCTCCGCCCGCACTTACGCCCCCCAGCCGTGAAGGACGGGGGCTTCTCCGGCCTCCAGCATGGGCTGGGGAAGGCGAGGATCTCCCGGGCGAGGAACTCTTGGCATCCTCCTCGTCGCTCCTCTTGCGGGCGATTCTGACACGGACTCGCCTGGGGATCCTTGGCATCCTTAGGGTAGTATTTTAGGGGACTTTTGTAATCGTCAGGCTCCTTAATGAACTCTTCTAGTTTTCTGCAAGCCTTTGTTCGCTGTATGAACATCTTTGCTTGCTATGTGAATGTCTCTTCTTCACTGTGCGCTTTTGCCATCGCGCGAAACGTCTTCCACTTGACACCACTGCGATGCGATGATCCTTCCCTTAATCGAGACTGTTGTTCGCGCGAGTCCGTAGATAGGGTTTGCGGTAGTCGTCGGCCTGCGCAAACGCTTCGGACGGGGCTCCTCCGGCTTCGATGCGGAGGGAACGATGCTCCTGCTAGCCGGCTCTGGGGAGTGCGGGCTAGCTCCGGCTCCAGCGCGAATGGAATGGGAACCGCATCTGGTACCGGCTCGGGCAAGGGTCGGAGCCAGCGCGTTTCCTTTCCCAAGTCTTCGCACGTTTCGAGCCACGATTGGAGCAGACCTCCTAGCCTCCAGCTCTAGCCGTTGCTTTGCGAGTGTTAGGTTTCGATTTCGCTGCTTGTTTGTCGATCGTGTCGCAGCGCCGGCTGCTCGAACAGCCGGCGAGGTACTGGAGCTGGCCTGCTTCTGAGGGCCAATTCCCTTTCCCCCTAGCCCCCGAGTTTTGGGGTAGCTGGACTATCAGCTAGCTCGAAACTAGCTTCTCGCGAACGATGCCAACCGCCAAGCGAGGCAGCTCTGGCTTCGAACCTCTTGGGCGTGGCTTCTCAGCCCAGACATCAAAGACTGTGCTTATCAGCTACTCGCTGGCTTCGCATTTGCCCGGTTCCCTCAACCTTTTCCTTAATCTTCCCACCCTTCGGCCCTTCTACCCCCAACCGGCAGCCTGGTGCCGGTTGGTCTCCCTTGGGCCGGCAGCCGAATTCCGGCCTAGGGTGGGAGCGTGCCGCGGAGTGAGAAGTAGTACTTCGGTCTATCGGGCCCCCGACTCGTGCTAGCCTACGGTTAGTTGACAGACACCGCCCTTAACGTTTGGTTGAGCGGTTTTTCTATCGCTTGTGTTTCCGCTCTGTGCCTTTCCCTCGTATGTGGCCTGCCGGCTCCTGTCCGTCCGGCTACGCGGAGCCGGACGGTGGAGGTTGGGCTCGAGACCTTGGTCATACGCAGTACTCATCCGGCTGGTGTGAGATCGATCGTTTTCGGGGCAGCCGGCTGTGGCTCGGTGCCTGGAGCCGGCTGCCGGTCAAGTGAATAACGCAGGAAGCAAAACATGCACAGAGTGTTTTTCTCCGCAGCCGGCCGTAACTTGCCGCTCCGTTTTCCTTTATTCATTGACACATTTTTCGGGGTACAAGCTTTTGCCTTAGCAGAAGAAAGGTCTTAAGAGACTGACATTCCAGGGACGCTCGGTCTCCTTGTCAGAGTTGTCTGCCTTGTTCTTTCTGGGCTCTTGTGCGTCGATGAGGTAATATGCCCCATTGCCCAACACCCGGCTGACAATGAACGGTCCCTCCCAGGGAGAGGACAGCTTGTGCATGCCTTTAGTGCTTTGGACCAGCCGGAGTACGAGATCACCTTCGCGAAACGCGAGCGGGCGAATTTTCCGGCTGTGGTATCGTCGCAGCTGCTGCTGGTAGAGCGCCGATCTAGCCAGAGCCTGCTCTCGAGCCTCCTCGAGGAGGTCGATGCCATCTTCGCGAGCTTCTTTTGCTTGTTTCTCCGTGTACTGGACAACTCTGGGCGCGTCGAACTCGATGTCCGTGGGTAAGACTGCCTCTGCTCCATAGACTAGGAAGAAGGGTGTGAAACCCACAGAGCGGTTTGGAGTGGTGCGCAGGCTCCAGAGCACTGAGGGCAGCTCCTCGACCCAACAGCCGGCTGAGCGTTCGAGAGGCTCGACCAGTCTTGGTTTGATGCCGGCCAGGATCAGCCCATTTGCCTTTTCCACTTGTCCGTTTGACTGAGGGTGTGCCACGGACGCCAAGTCCAGCCGGATGCCTTTCTGGCCACAGTAATCAGCAAAGACTCCCTTCGCAAAGTTCGTCCCATTGTCGGTGATGATGCTGTGGGGTACTCCGTATCTTGTGATGATCTCGTTGAAGAACTTGATCGTGGATGAGCCGTCGAGTTTCTTGATTGGCTTGGCTTCGATCCACTTGGTGAACTTGTCCACGGCCACCAGCAGATGCGTCAAGCCCCCGGGTGCGGTTTTGAATGGTCCTACCATGTCCAGACCCCAAACAGCGAATGGCCAGGTGAGCGGGATGGTCTTGAGGGCTGCCGCTGGAGTGTTTCTGTGCTTGGAGAAGCGCTGGCAGCCATTGCACTGCTTCACCAGCTGCTCCGCGTTCTGCTTAGCCGTCGGCCAGTAGAATCCATGGCGGAAGGCTTTGGCCACCAAGGCTCTGGAAGATGCGTGATGTCCACACTCCCCTTGATGTATTTCTCTTAGCAGCTCTGTCCCTTCTTCCGGCTCGATGCACTTCTGGTAGATGCCTGACACGCTGCGCTTGTACAGCTCGCTGTTGATTAGGGTGTATGCCCCAGCTCGGCGCTGAATTCGCCTAGCTTCCGCTTCGTCTTGCGGCAGGTCCCCATTGATGAGGTAGTTGGAGAATGGTTCTGCCCATGAAGGTATCTCCCGTATGTGGAAGACACTGGCGACCAGAGGGTCAGCAGCCCCCGGGTCCGTCGTCGAGCCGGCTTCGCCTGATTGTCCGGCTGGGGGAGCGGGCGTGGAGCCGGCAATCCCCTTGTCCTTCGTCGAGCCGGCCGCGCTAGGCTGGCCGGCTGCCTCCTCCAGCCCGGAGACGGCAGCCCCCGGGTCCGGTTGTGGTACCTGAGCCGGGGCTGGATCTCCAGGCACGTAGATGGATATGGATTCCGGTGAAGGCTTGATGGACGGCTTGCGGATGATCTCCAGGGATACCCCGGCTGGGATGTCCTGCTTGGTGGAGCCGATCTTAGACAGCCGGTCTGCCTCCTCGTTGTTTGCTCTGGGGACATGGTGGAACTCGCAGCCCTCAAAGAACCCGCAGAGCTGCTGCACGTAGAAGCGATAGGAGGCCATGTTGGCGTCCTTAGCGTCCCAATCTCCTGAGACCTGGTGCGTTACCAGGTCGGAGTCTCCAAAGCAAAGAATCCTCCTGATTCCAATCTGCTTGGCCATCTTGAGCCCATGCACCAGGGCCTCGTATTCGGCGACGTTGTTTGACGCACGGAAGTGCATCTGCAGCACGTACTGCAGCTTATCTCCCTTGGGTGAGGTAAGGACGACGCCGGCTCCCAAGCCCCCGAGCAGCTTGGAGCCATCGAAGTGCATGCGCCAGTAGGTGGAGTCCGGAGCCGGCGGCAAATACTGGTGCTCTCCCCAGTCCGCAAAGAAATCCGCTATGATCTGCGACTTGATCGTCGTCCTGGGCTTGTACTGAATGGTATGAGCTGCGAGCTCAATCGCCCACTTGGCCACCCTTCCTGACGCATCCTTGCATCCGATGATCTCCGAGAGCGGAGTGGTGCTCACCACCGTGATTGGGTGCTCCTCGAAGTAGTGCTTCAGCTTCTTGGCCGCCATGTACACGCCGTAAGCGACCTTCTGATAGTGCGGGTAGTTCTGCTTGGAGAGAGTGAGCACCTCACTCAGGTAGTACACCGGGCGCTGAACCGGCAGCTCTTTGCCTTCCTCGGTGCGCTCCACTACGATCACCACGCTGATGACGCCAGGGGTCGCTGCGATGTAGAGCAGCATTGGCTCTCGCGGAGCTGGCGCTGCCAAAACTGGCGCGGTAGACAAGGCTCGCTTGAGGTCGTTGAAGGCGTCATCAGCGCGCTGGGACCAAACGAAATGGTCTGTCTTCTTCATCAGCTGGTACAGCGGCATGGCCTTCTCCCCGAGCCGGCAGACGAACCGGCTAAGCGAGGCCAGGCAACCAGCGAACTTCTGCACATCTCTGAGCTGGGTGGGCTTCTCTAGGGCCTCGATGGCTTTTATCTTCGAGGGGTTAGCCTCGATCCCTCGCTGGGAAACGATATAGCCTAGGAGCTGTCCAGCCGGCACACCGAAGGTGCACTTCTCTGGGTTGAGCTTCATGCGATAGCGCCGCAGGTTGGTGAAGGTCTCCCTGAGATCGTCCAGGAGCGTGTTGCTCTGCTTGGTCTTCACCGCCACGTCGTCCACATAGGCGTGCACGTTCCTCCCAATCTGCCCTTGCAGACATCGCTGCATGGTTCGCTGGTATGTGGCTCCAGCGTTCTTCAGGCCGAATGGCATGGTGACGTAGCAGTAGGCTCCATATGGGGTGATGAAGGAGGTCTTGATCTGATCCGGCTGGAAGAGCGGGATCTGGTGGTAGCCCGAATAGGCGTCCAGGAAGGACAGCAGGTCATAGCCGGCTGTGGAATCGATCACCTGGTCAATCCGTGGCAGTGCGAAAGGATCCTTGGGACAAGCCTTGTTGAGGCTGGTGTAGTCGATACACATTCGCCAAGTGTTGTTCTTCTTCAGAACCAGGACTGGGTTCGCGAGCCAGTCAGGGTAAAACACTTCCATGATGAAGCCGGCTGCAAGGAGCCAGGCAATCTCTTCGCCAATTGCTTTCCTCTTCTCTTCTGCAAACCGCCGCAGCGGCTGCTTGACCGGCTTGGCGTCCGGCCGGACATTAAGCGCGTGCTCAGCCAGCTCCCTCGGCACACCTGGCATGTCCTTTGGAGACCATGCGAAGATGTCCCGATTCTCACGGAGGAAGCTGGTGAGCTCGCTTTCCTATTTGGCAGACAAGCCAGTGCCGATGATGACGTACTTGGAGGGGTCGCTCTCGTCCAGCAGGATCTTCTTGGTGTCGTTAGCCGGCTTGAATTGCTCCACAGGCGATTGGCGGACTGGTATGTCTTGTTGGGCCAGCTCCACGCGATGCAGAAGCTGCCTTTTCTCCTCGGCGATGACCAGCGCCTCCGCCAGCTGCGAGCTTTCCTTAGCGCAAGCCAGAGACTTCTTGAAGCTTCCCGAGACTGTGATCACACCTCTGGGCCCTGGGAGCTTCATCTTCAGATAGGCGTAGTGCGGGACAGCCATGAACTTAGCCAGGGCCGGTCGGCCTAACAGCGCATGGTAGGGACTGCTGATGTCCACCACCTCGAACCAGATAGGCTCGCGGCGGCTATTCCCCTTCTTTCCGAAGAGAACCTCTAGCTGCACCTTGCCCAAAGGGGTGCAAGAATGCCCAGGCACGACGCCATGGAAGGTGAGCCGGCTAGGTTGTAGTTGAGCAAGCGGGATGCCCAACTTCTCCAGAGAGCCCCGGTAAAGAAGGTTGATACTACTGCCGTCGTCGATAAGCACGCGGGAGAACCGGCACATGTGCGTATCGGAGCACACGACAGGGTCTACGACCAGGGCGTATTCCCCGGGGCTGGGCATCAGCCTTGGGTGGTCCTCGTGCCCCCAGGTAATGGCCGCCTCAGACCAATGCATGAACTGGGGTTCTGCAGGCATCACGGCATTCACCTCTGCCTCATGCCAAAGGTTGTTCCTTTTATCCTTGCCGGGTGTAGTGAAGATATGATACTGCTCCACATCCGTCGGGAAGTCGTCATCTTGGTCCGGCTCGCCTCCAGCCGGTTCACGCTGTTGGTCCTCCTGACCTCCAGCCGGTTGCGCTTGCGGCGCTCCAGGGATCTGCCGAGCGCGCTGCTCCAGCTCTCTCATGAAACGGCACTGACGCGTGGAGTGGGTCGCTTCCCTGCCCGGGGAGGTGTGAAACTTACACGGCTGGTCAAGCGCAGCATCGAGGGTGTACTTGCCCTCTTTGCGCCCCTGACCGCTGCCTGCAGCCCCCGGGCCTCCTTGGTCTGAAGCCGCTCGCTTTGAGCTAGCAGATCCCCTAGAGGGCGCCTGAACATGGTCTAGCCACAGGTGGATGTGCAGCGCCGATGGGTGAGCCCGGGACTCCGACCCTGGTGCTGTCTCCTGGGACTGGCATGATCTGCCTGCCCCGCCGCCTTGCTGGGCGCGACGGCCTTGAACGATACCGCTGGGAGCACGGCCTCCGTGCCCACGCCCTCCGCGGCCTCGGCCTGCCGATGGCGACCGCTGGATCTGGCCAGGGACGGTGGTGGCGAGGCTGCGGCGCAGGTCACGGGCGAGCTCGGTCGGTGCGTCTCGGCGCACGTCGTAGGACTCGCCGAGCGTGGTGCTCGCGCGGCATCGGTTGGACTCGTCCTCGGCCGCCTTGCCAAGGAGGACGAGGCGCGTCCGCTCCAGGGCCTCGGTGACCCGAGCGGGATCGATGGCGCGGTCGAGGGGAGCGCGCAGGTCCACCACGGAGACGTCCGGGGCGTCCCGCTCTGGGAGTGAAGCATCTTGCTCCTGTGGAGGTGGGCGCTCGAGCGAGGGGCGCTCGGGGCGCGGGGAGTCGCCGCCCTCATCCTCTCCCAGGGCCATCACCTCAACCAAAGCGCCAAGGTTGCTGCTTTCGCCGCAACTCGAGCCTCCGCCGCAGGGAGAGTCGAAGACGTCGATGATCTCCTCCGGGAAGGACTTGGCGACGTAGAAGCGGTGGCTGCCGACGTCGAGGAAGGAGCCGCCGTTGCCGAGGCCGTTCTTGAAGTGGGCCAAGTTGTCGTCGACGCAGTCGAAGGTGCCGAACCACCAGACGAGGCCGGAGGCGACCTTCTCGGCGGAGGGTCCCGACCGGAACTTGACTCCGCTCGCCACCGCGCTTTGCCCCACGGTGGGCGCCAACTGTCGTGGGAATTTGGAGACAGTAGCCATGGGGAGGCTTATCGGAGGGGCTCGACGTTGGTGACGATGGGTCCGGCTCGGGATTGTGCCAACAGAGACACCTCGGTTTACCCAGGTTCAGGGCCCTCCCGGTTGGAGGTAAACCCCTACTTCCTGCCTGCTTCGTATTGATTGGATAGTAGCGATTACAGTGCTCCTCGAGCTGTTCGGCTAGAGGAGGAAGAAGAAGATCGGATCCCCTATGCTAAGGGTCCAGGCCCCCTTATATAGACGGGGGCCTGGTTACAGGTTTCGGTAACGCTTCGGCCGGCTGCCGGCTCCTTGGCGGCGGCGTCCTTGGCCTGATCTCCTCTGGCTGCGCTCTGGCAAAGGCACTTTATAAAGTGCCTTTTCCCTGGGCCGGCATCAAGAGAGCATATCCCTCTCCTTCGCCTAGGATCCTGCCGTGGGGAGGAGTCTTTGTCTCCTCATTGGTCGGTCGTGGTCGTGGCGTTCGTCACGCCTGCCCTGCGCCTCTGTCGCTCTTGTCGGGGCCATCCGGCTTTTGGCCAGATAACCGTTGAGGGGTTTCGTCTCCTTCGCCCGGCTCCAGCCCTCCTCGGTGGAGTCGTCAGCCGGCAGCTGGCGCAGCCGGCCCTTCCGGCTGGAGCCGGTCTTCTTGCGCCGAGGCCGTGGGATTCCCTGGGATGCCAGCCGGCATACTGCCTGGCCCGTAGTACGCCCCCTAAGTCATCCCCACGACACCTTGATATAAAGATATAACAAGATCTGAACAAAAATCAAGGTGAAAATCGAAAGCTAAACGCAGTTCTAGAAAAAGAGAACACTCGTTGAAACGATAAGAGTGAAAACGGAGTGTTCTTGGCAAATGAGAAGCAAGGCAACTTCTCCAAAAGGAATTTGTTAGGGTCCAACCATTTATTGCAGCAAACAAAACTAAACAAAACTAAAAACAACTAACGCTCCAAGAAAAACGCATAATGCATGAAGCAATAAAAATATAGTGTGTTGAAAGATGGCCTGATTTTTGCCGATGAAGAAGGGGTGCCTCGGGGGCATCCCCAAGCTTTGATGCTTGTACCTCTTGGATATTTCTTGGGGTGATATGGGAATCCCCAAGCTTGAGCTTTTGTCCATTCTTCAACTCATCTCATCATTCTCCAATCCCTACACTTGAAAACTTCCTTCATATAAAATTAAACACAATTCTATTAGCAATATTAGTGTAAGCATAACATTGAATCAACCCTTTTTGCTTCAGGTTTCATCTCAAAACCACCACATATAAAGTGTATACTACTGTAGCAACTTCCCCAAAAGTTCCGTCATCAAAAGAACTCAAAAAGAAAGCGATAAAGTGGCAAACACAAATATTGGCAGAAATCTGTCAAAACAGAACAGCTGACAAAGGTCGAATTTTTAGAGGGTTTTCTCTTGCTCAAATCAAAAAGTGTATAACTAATAAAAGTTTGGATATAACCTGGGGCATATACTCAAGAAATATCAGGTCCAAAAGATATTCTGAGAATTTTCACGAATTTTTACGGTGCAGCACCGAAAACAGTTTCAGGACAGCAACATCCCCAAATCTTACCTCACTCAAATTAGAGGCTTCTCTTGGCACAAAAACGAAATAAAAAGGATAAGGAGAGGTTATTAAAGTAGTAATAACTTCCAAGACTCAAATAAAAGAAAAAGTACTGAAAGTAAAAACATTGGGTTATCTCCCAAGAGTGCTTTTCTTTAACGCCTTTGAGCTAGGCGCAGAAAGTGCGAATCAAGTAATATCGAAGGAGGCATTAAGATCAACCGTAGGAGTCTTTTCAACAAAGAAATGAATTCTGTCCAAATGAGTTTTTGAGTATCCCTTGTAATCATGCTTTGGTACACTACTTTCATCAAAAAGATTTTTAGGACAAATCCAACTAAAATTATTTTCCAAAGCATCATGAATTCCTACAAGTTTATAAGGTATTGGTACTCTAGATTCTTCATTGGTTGTACCAACAACTTCTATAGGCGAGCCAAACTTATTAAATTTCTTAAAAACTTTCCTAGCTTCAATGGCCACATCTCTAAATTCTATGCGCAAAGTTTCCAAGATAAAAGCTTTCTTTTTGGGGTCTTCAATATCATGAAGCTTAAGAAACATGTGTTGCATAAAAGGATTAAGGCTAGCAAACCTAGCTTCTAACATGTGAACTAAATAAGCAGAAGCAACTTCATAACTAGGAGCAAGCTCAGCCAAAGATTTTTCCTCAATATCTTTATGCATACTAATATGATTAAAGAACTCCTTGATGTTACTTTTCCCAATAATAGAACCACTACCTACCGAGAGGTCCTCCAAAACGTACTTAGGGAACAACATAATGAACTAAAAGTAAAGAAATAACAACTATAGAGGAAACTAATTTTTTTTTTGTTTTTGATAAAACGATGCAAGTAAAAATAAAGTAAAAGCAAAACTTAAAACAAAGTAAAGGATGTGCATGTGAAACTCCCCTTGCAGAAGTCTTCTTTTTTCCCGGCAACGGCGCCAGAAAACTTGATTGCTTTTGATGGCGCGGTGATGAGTAGTGCCAGAGAACTTATTTGTAACGACCCAGGATTTTGTCAAATTTTGGGGAAAATTTTTCGCTTTTGTATTGCTTGAGATGATTGAATTTTCACAGGAATTTAAAACTTTTGAGTCTAATTGAAAGCTTTATTAGAAAATACATTAAACCTTCTATTATTCTCTTGAAGGACTTCTTTGAGAAAGATCAAGTATCCAAATACTATTTTCCTTTCTTTTACTCAAACTTATGCAAGCTAACTTGCATGGATTTGATTTTCAAAAGTATTATAAAGTTGGTATTTCAAAACTATGTTTGAGTGTGGTTTTCAACTATTATTTTATAAATTATTATTTTATTTTCTTGTTACTTTAGAAAGAATTGAGTTCCAACTCTATTTCTATTATTTTATGCAAGCAAAGCCTTTAGGCTTAATTGAGATCTTTTATTAAAAATCTTGCTTTGGTTCTGAAAACCTGTTTATTACTGCCCTAGTTTGTTCCTCTATTTTTTTTAGAAAATTTTACAAATTGGTTTGACCTTGTTTGGATTCAAATTGCAAAAGATATGAAAGGAATAAAGAAAAACAGAAAAATAAAAGAAGAAAGAAAATAAAGATAGAAAAGGGCCCCGGGGGAAACCATTCGGCCCAGCTTCAGAAGCCAGCCCGCGGCCCAACTTGACAGAACCCGAACCGGTATCCCTCTTCCTCTCTCTCCCTCGCTGCCAGGTGGGCCCCACCTGTCAGCATCATCACCTCCACCGTTTCCTCTCTTCTCCCTGGAAACGAAACTCGCTGGAGTAACGCCCCCACTAATTTCTCGCGAGTAATGGCCATCAATCCCCAACCTATAAGTAGCCCTCGACTCCCTCTCCATTTCCCCTTTCAACCCTCTGTAGATTGTGCTGCCAGGCTACCCAAATCACTCGCCGGAGTTCCTCATTGCTGCGGGCAAGAACTCCAAAATCCGGTGAGACCGAGCTACCCCGCATTCCCTCCCCGGCCTTAATATCTTCCCCTCACCCAGGCGCACCTCCTCATGCCCTCGGTACATTTTCTTTCGCAGGAAACCAAGCGCGGTGTCGTGAACCCGAAGCTCTTCACCGCACTGTCGTCTCCAGCCGCGCCATTCACCCACGCCAGGACGCAATCGGCCTCGACGACCACGCATTCGAGCTCTCCTTGACCTCCCGAACCCCGTCGTGCAGTCGCCGTGGTCCAGGAACCTCCAGAGCCCCGCTGGAATCAACCACCTGGCCGCTATATCACCGCCGGCAAGCCGGAACCCTAGCCTCCACGGTGAGCATCTCCCCTGACTCATCTCGTTCGTCGGATCTCACATCAACGCACGAAAATGAATCACTTAACTGAACAGGTACCCTCAGATATGGGGCGTTCATATTCCTTTAGATCTGACGGCTCAAATCACGGATCCGACCGAAACGGTACGGGCCTATCCGAAGCAGCCACGCGGCCTCCCCAGATTCAAACCGAGTTTAAAACCAGAAAATGAAATCAGATTTGATCTAGATCTTCAGAAAATCATATCTATTGTTCTGTAAGTCCAAAAATAGCAAACAAGAAACCGTTGGAATCCTTAGGAATTGTACTATCCATCAGTACCATAAAATATTATATTTTATGGGTTAAATTTGAAACTATTTTCAAATTGGAATCAAACCTTCTATTAGCATGACTAATTCATATCTTTAGTTCTATTGATCCAAAAATTACAATTTTGTAGTCTATGGATTCCTCAGAACTTGTAAAACTCTCTAGAACCAGAAACTTTCAAACTTGACACGTGCACACACTTTGTGCATTCAAATCTATCCAAATCACTATTCTGATCATAGTTTGAATTCTATAACCTATTTTGGAGTGATACCAATTGCAGTGACCTTGCATTACTGCAAGCTATCCAGTAGCATCACTCCCATATCTGATTGAAATACTTCACAATTATTCAAATTCTAATATGAGGATTTGAGTAATTTCCATTATAAGAATAAATCTATTTCTGTTCAGTAATGTTCCCATCTACCATAGCAAATCTTTTGATCATACCTAGCCATCAATGTTATCTAATCAACATCTTGATCAAGATCATATCTACTTAGACCTATCTTGTCTAGTTCACACATATTCAAATTACAATTGTGTTGTTTGAGTAAAGTGTGATACATCTCAATCTTAGATTCTATTCCTGCTATCCTTGTAATGTTGATCTAATCAACATTATAACACTTATCCAATACCCCATGAACCCAATAGGAACCTTAAACCATTATCCCAAAATGTTATCTACCCATACTCAATCCTCTGCCCACTTGATCTTGATTTCATGTGTAGAGCTATTCGATTAACAAATGAGTTAATTGAGTAACTCAATAATTCATGAGTCCTAGCCTAAGCTTAAGTGTAATAGATACTATTTAAGAATAATTGTTGTCACACTTATTCAGTAGTATTACTATTGCACTATTTTGTCTCTTATGTGATTTACACACATGAGATGTTCCAAGACCCAATATGCTGTAATAAAGCATAAAGATCCCACTCATCATATTTTGTCTAATTCATATGTATATTCAAATTGCAATTGTGCTACTTGAGTAGAATATGAATTCACCTCAAACCTATATTCTGTTAATATGGTGTTGTTATAACCATACCAAAGTATGTAATATACACCATGTTAATCAATGA
Organism: Dactylis glomerata; assembly: GCA_007115705.1. NCBI lineage: Eukaryota > Viridiplantae > Streptophyta > Magnoliopsida > Poales > Poaceae > Dactylis > Dactylis glomerata. Next base: position 54,495 of record QXEO01001459.1, read on the forward strand.
ACCATTTGAGCCATGTCCTTGAATATAAACCATCCATACCCAGATCAATGCCTACCTAGTTTCTGTTCACGTGTATTGGACTATTCAAATTGCAAATGTGCAAATTGAGTACATCAAGCGTTCATAAGACCTAACCTAGAGCCCAAGTGCGATGCATACTGTTTAAAGAATAAATGTTGTTACACTTATTTAAATAGTATCTTGGTTGCACTATCCCACTCCTATGTGATCCATTTCACATGAACTATTCTGAAAACTCTTTCATATCTCACAAATCATGATCCCTCACCATATCTTTCTGTCTTAACATTTTTGTAAACCTAAATTGTTAAACAAACACCTTTCAATTGTTTGATTTGTTTGATCGTGTTTGTATGAGTGTTCATGTTATACTTTTTCTTGTGCTATAGTTTGTGCGAAGAGTTACGTGCCTAGTTGAGAGGAGGGAAGCGTCTTGTTCATCAGAAAGGCAAGTGACACACATGTCCCTTACCCATTTTACTTATGCATTAGTATACTCACCTCTTGTAGTATTGCATGATAGGTGTTTTACTCAACTGTTTTATCAAATGCTTAGATCCTAGTAGTGTGTAGCTATCCCTCAAACCCCACCTGATAGGATGCTAAGTACTTTGTTAATATTGATGCCATGCTAAGGTCACTTGAAAAGTGTTTTGTGAAAAGTTAAGAACTTCAACTAAAATGAAACACCTGGGTGGATTGGTATGATGATGGAGGTGGTGTTGAGTGGCGACCTGGGGCTACACTACGTGTAGTTGCTGCCTGGGCGTACACTTGTGGATGGCCACCCAGGAACAAAGAGATGGCTATGTCTTCCATGCTTAGATGTACTTCCAGTGCAGCCTTATGACATTATGGGCTCTGTCTTGACTGATTAGAATGTGGGAGTGCAACTTGTCGGCAAGAAGTGGTGGTAGTCAAATTATAGGTTGGGAGCGGTGCTTGCCAAGTTAGTTGTCCTCTCCTTCTAAAAGGTCTCGTTTCAATTCATGTATGGGCATGAAATGAATCGTAAGGTGAAAGTGCACAACCCTTGCAAGGTGTTTAAATCTAATCGATTAGCCGTGTCCTCGGTTATGGACAATTGAGTCTCTAGACATGGAATGTACGGAATAATCTCATCACCGATTCTGAATTATTAAAATTTTGTCTAGAACCCCCTAGGTAGGAACTAAGGACCATACACTCCGAGGGGTGGTGGTGCCTGAGGTTCCAACTTTGTCAAATATCGCCCAGTGCCACGTGCCTAGCTAGTATGTGGTTATTGGGGGTTATTTCGACCTTTGAAAATATAAAAACTTTGAAAGTATTACTTTAAGAAAGAACTGTAGGATAAAACTGGCTTTATGCAAATCAGCCTATGAGATCCACTAGCCAAATACTCATGTAGATAGGCTCCTCACAACAGCCACCAAATATGTGTCATTTGCCAGTACATCATTGTACTGACCCCTCCGGGGCTGCATATTCAACGTGCAGGTTTTACTTCGAGTAAGGAACCAGGATTAGGATCTCGAGCTTACATTCCAACATGTCTGCCTGTGGCACATGAAGAAGATGGAGGCTCCTTGCCACTCTGTTAATTCCGCTGTGTAAATTGTAAGATTTAAGTACCTTGTATCTGGATCCACGATGTAATCTAGATACTATGCAATGAATAATTCATTTTGTTCTGTGGTGCTATCATTGATCCAGGGAATAGCACTTAACACAGATGTTCCACCTTGTTCTCAAGGTTGGGGCGTTACAGAATGGTATCAGAGCATAGTGTTGCCTGTAGGATCGAGACCCTAGGTTTGGACTAGACTAGGAAACCCCAAAAATGATATCAAATGGATATCATTACGCTAGGATGTGTTTTGAAAGTTTTGTTACATTTTAATTACAGTTTGCTTCATTTTCTCGTAAGGCTTATCACTTTCATTTTTACTTACACTGTTCTTCTTTCAAAATTTTAGATGACGTTCACCAAGCTGAAGGTCCCCTACGACAATGACGACGAGCTGTTTAGTGATCAGCTATCTCGCCTGTCTCGGATGCTGAACCTGTCACCTCCCACTTTTCGTGGCAGAGTGATACCCTGTGTGGTTCCCGAGATCGTCCGTTGGGAGATTGAGACCAGGATTGAGGGTCGCACCATTGGTACTCCCACTGACACAGTGGTGTACTCGAGGATGTACCCAGGTTGGGAGACTGGTGTCATGATGGCCATGGAGGAGGCACTAGCCCGCATTTGTGGTATGTATGTCCAGGAGATATCAGAGTTGGACAATTCCATCTACCAGTTTGGGAGGCGTAACCACGAGGGATGGGCCTTGAGGACTCCAGGGCGCCGTGAGGATTTACCATGGACTGAGATGCAGTTAGAGGACATGGGATCCTATGCTTTCAACTTGGAGGACATGCTGCGCCATGAGATGGATGCCACAGATGATGCCAAGTACCAGCTTCTGGAGAAGGATGAGAAGATAGAACAACTAGAGAGCACAATAGAGAAGCTGAAGGAGAAGAACAAAACACTTGAGGCCGCCAATGATAAGCTGTCAGGTAAGGTCGAGGATCAGGAGGCCCAGATTGTAGGCTTTCGAGGACAGTGCATATACCTTCACAAGGACCTGATGAAGTACAAGCCTTGGCCGCCTAAGAAAGGATCAACACCTACTGAAGAGAAGAAGGAGTCGACCTCAGAGCTGATAGGAGCAGAGCCAGAGAAGCTGGAGCCTTGCCAGCCCATGATAGAGGGAGATTCTGTGGAGAAGACTCATGCGGCGCCACCTAACCCTGTGGTGAAACGACGCAAGACAGGGAACACTAGAGCGTATCTGGCACAGTTCAAGTAGTGAGACCACCACGTTATGTAATAAATCGACGATCTTGTAATAGTTAGTCATGCCACCTAGTGATATGACCCTTTTAGACCTTGTTTTCCTAAAAACTTGTAGTTGACTTGTTGTGTTTGAGGATCTATGTTTGATGTGATCGTCTATGCTGTCGAGTGCTGGTTGCAATGCTTGTTTTAATTTTATAGAAATATGTTTTCACTTGACCTACTATGTTTGGGTAGGATCTTCCTTAGATCTCTTCTGTCTAACCCTTATCTATGCTAAGACTTAAACCTGTGCTAAACCCAAACAGATGCATCCTCAACATCAGAACAATCACAACAACCCTCAGTTGGAGATAGCAATGCAACAGTTGGTTGAAGCTCACACAGGAATGATGCGGGTGATGACTCAGAATATGGTTAATCGCGATAGCAAAGAGCTACCCCCAGGAGTGCAGCAAATGCTAAATGATCATTCACGAATAGTACAAATGATGTCCCAGATGGTGGCTAGTACCAATAATAGCCTGCCACAAGATGAGCATGGTGGAAAGCCAACACAAGTTGATGCTGAGATGACATAGCAAGCCTGTAAGAGATGTGGAGAAATAGGACACACCTCTAAGGACTGTCATGAAGGGTGTCCCTACTGTGATACAAGTCACCCAATTGGAGAATGTCCCATGAGCCAAGTTACTTGTTTCCTATGCGAAGGAACCAATCATATTCCTGCTGAGTGCAAGTTCTATTCCACAGTGCAACGAATAAATCAACAAGCTAAGGATAGAATGAGCCAACTGCCAGAAAGGACCCCCGAAGGTGGAAGACTTAAAAGAAAGATGGAAGATAAAGACATGGAGATAGCATTCAACCATACCACTAAGTGCTGCTACTCATGTGAAGAGGAAGGACACTTGTCTAGGAATTGCCCGAAGAAGAGGGGATATTCCTCCCCGACTGTAGTGGAATATGACGAAAATGAAGTGAGAGATCTTCTAGCCCTAGAAAGACCAAAAAGAAAGAAGGACAACAGCAAGGTAATGTGCTTCAAATGCAAGGAGCTAGGACATTATGCGAGCCAATGCCCAAAACTGCATCATGAAGTAAACATGCAAGACAGTATGAAAAGGGACATCCAAATGATCACCTGCTTCAAGTGCAAACAAAAAGGACACTACTCGGATAATTGTTCAAGGAATGGAACCCCAAGACCTCAGTAACGTGGAACGACTGAAGGATGCTACAATATACAAGGAGGAAACACAACAAGACGTAGCCAAATTGGAAGGACTTGTATGCCATTACTGCCTTAATAAATATTGTAAGAACTTGTAAGAGCCGTGGACAACCGGTTAAATGAATTGTATTTCTCAATGAGATGGCAAGCCGAAGGATTTGTGACTTCAGAGTTAATGTCTTACGACCGAGTTTGCCCAAAACCCTAGCTAAGGAACGATAGATTTGTCTTAAAAATTTAGATTTGAATCACAAGTTCTCATTTCAAGAAAATTTTGGTAAAACCAGTGAGGTTGACCAAGAGTTAGAATGCGAGGTTTGCAAACCATGTATGAAGTAATGATTTGGGTGCAGGATGGATTGATCACCATTCCTACTACTCTTATTATTCGCTCTCATGATGTTGGTTGTACACACCTAGAGAGACATACCTACATGAGGGACGACGTCTTTAAACCATGACCTTAGGAGGATAGATATACTACACCCCTCATAGTGTGCCAGTGTGGCCAAGACGTAAGGATACGGTGAGGACCGACTATACGTTTCCAAAAGCATTTTCTCAGTGGACCTTGAATGCCGAGACGATTCAATTTCGACTTCAATTCCCGACATTTTGTTTCGACTCCACGGCCCGTTCGACTACCCCTGAGCCTATAAAAGAGGACTCTCCCCTCTCCCGAGAGTCACAACAGAGACTGCCACCACCGACTATGAAAGTCCCTCCTGATTTCAAAGCCCAGCGCCACCGAAGTCTACCTCATCCCGACCTACGATGTTGTGAAACACCTCTCCAAATCCATGGAACCCAGTTCCTCCCCATGAGAGCTTCGTTAGACCCCTTTCCCCTGAGGAAGAGTTCATCTTCGAGAAATGATCAAGTTGTTCAGCGCCTTTCGACAACTATGAAGACGGTTGCTAAAGGAATTCTTAAGGACCATCTGGTACCTGTGGCAAGTAGCACGACTTGCTCCGGTAACTTGAGTGGGTTCAACAATGCTGGTTATAAGGCGACCTTCCGTCCCTTAAAGGTGCTAGTACCTTTTACAGAGTCCACCTTGTTTACCCCTATGAAATGCTTGAGAAGACTATAGAGAGATGCCATCCTAATTCCTTGGGATGTGTGGTCTCATCATGTTCGTGGGGCAAGCATGCAGTGCTTGACACTGGGTCATCTTTTGGGACTCCGCAATGAAAATCAGCTAAAAAGCAACAAGGAGCATGGTGATGGCCTATATGCTATCATGGCCTTGGTGAGGACCGACCAAGAAAAGGCTAGATACACATTCTTGGACGATGTGGACTACCTTGTTGAAGACAACGCGATGGATGATATCTCCTATCACCCGAATTGGATGGAGCATCTGGAATGCCACATCTGAACATAACGGCGAATATCGACACTTCTGAGAAGGGCGATTTCAAGAAAATGGCACAACGATGAATTCAAGCTGGGAACAAAATGCAAGTGCCTAAGGAAACATCAAGATACCACCAAGCAAAATCTTCTTTAAGGGTGGTAGCACCAAAGTCCCATTAGGATCCATAAAACTTTGTAACCTTCCTTCAATCTCGAGGACGAGATTTCTTTAAGGGTGGTAGTCTGTAACGACCCAGGATTTTGTCAAATTTTGGGGAAAATTTTTCGCTTTTGTATTGCTTGAGATGATTGAATTTTCACAGGAATTTAAAACTTTTGAGTCTAATTGAAAGCTTTATTAGAAAATACATTAAACCTTCTATTATTCTCTTGAAGGACTTCTTTGAGAAAGATCAAGTATCCAAATACTATTTTCCTTTCTTTTACTCAAACTTATGCAAGCTAACTTGCATGGATTTGATTTTCAAAAGTATTATAAAGTTGGTATTTCAAAACTATGTTTGAGTGTGGTTTTCAACTATTATTTTATAAATTATTATTTTATTTTCTTGTTACTTTAGAAAGAATTGAGTTCCAACTCTATTTCTATTATTTTATGCAAGCAAAGCCTTTAGGCTTAATTGAGATCTTTTATTAAAAATCTTGCTTTGGTTCTGAAAACCTGTTTATTACTGCCCTAGTTTGTTCCTCTATTTTTTTTAGAAAATTTTACAAATTGGTTTGACCTTGTTTGGATTCAAATTGCAAAAGATATGAAAGGAATAAAGAAAAACAGAAAAATAAAAGAAGAAAGAAAATAAAGATAGAAAAGGGCCCCGGGGGAAACCATTCAGCCCAGCTTCAGAAGCCAGCCTGCGGCCCAACTTGACAGAACCCGAACCGGTATCCCTCTTCCTCTCTCTCCCTCGCTGCCAGGTGGGCCCCACCTGTCAGCATCATCACCTCCACCGTTTCCTCTCTTCTCCCTGGAAACGAAACTCGCCGGAGTAACGCCCCCACTAATTTCTTGCGAGTAATGGCCATCAATCCCCGACCTATAAGTAGCCCTCGACTCCCTCTCCATTTCCCCTTTCAACCCTCTGTAGATTGTGCCGCCAGGCTACCCAAATCACTCGCCGGAGTTCCTCATTGCTGCGGGCAAGAACTCCAAAATCCGGTGAGACCGAGCTACCCCGCATTCCCTCCCCGGCCTTAATATCTTCCCCTCACCCAGGCGCACCTCCTCATGCCCTCAGTACATTTTCTTTCGCAGGAAACCAAGCGCGGTGTCGTGAACCCGAAGCTCTTCACCGCACTGTCGTCTCCAGCCGCGCCATTCACCCACGCCAGGACGCAATCGGCCTCGACGACCACGCATTCGAGCTCTCCTTGACCTCCCGAACCCCGTCGTGCAGTCGCCGTGGTCCAGGAACCTCCAGAGCCCCGCCGGAATCAACCACCTGGCCGCTATATCACCGCCGGCAAGCCGGAACCCTAGCCTCCACGGTGAGCATCTCCCCTGACTCATCTCGTTCGTCGGATCTCGCATCAACGCACGAAAATGAATCACTTAACTGAACAGGTACCCTCAGATCTGGGGCGTTCATATTCCTTTAGATCTGACGGCTCAAATCACGGATCCGACCGAAACGGTACGGGCCTATCCGAAGCAGCCACGCGGCCTCCCCAGATTCAAACCGAGTTTACAACCAGAAAATGAAATCAGATTTGATCTAGATCTTCAGAAAATCATATCTATTGTTCTGTAAGTCCAAAAATAGCAAACAAGATACCGTTGGAATCCTTAGGAATTGTACTATCCATCAGTACCATAAAATATTATATTTTATGGGTTCAATTTGAAACTATTTTCAAATTGGAATCAAACCTTCTATTAGCATGACTAATTCATATCTTTAGTTCTATTGATCCAAAAATTACAATTTTGTAGTCTATGGATTCCTCAGAACTTGTAGAACACTCTAGAACCAGAAACTTTCAAACTTGACACGTGCACACACTTTGTGCATTCAAATCTATCCAAATCACTATTCTGATCATAGTTTGAATTCTATAACCTATTTTGGAGTGATACCAATTGTAGTGACCTTGCATTACTGCAAGCTATCCAGTAGCATCACTCCCATATCTGATTGAAATACTTCACAATTATTCAAATTCTAATATGAGGATTTGAGTAATTTCCATTATAAGAATAAATCTATTTCTGTTCAGTAATGTTCCCATCTACCATAGCAAATCTTATGATCATACCTAGCCATCAATGTTATCTAATCAACATCTTGATCAAGATCATATCTACTTAGACCTATCTTGTCTAGTTCACACATATTCAAATTACAATTGTGTTGTTTGAGTAAAGTGTGATACATCTCAATCTTAGATTCTATTCCTGCTATCCTTGTAATGTTGATCTAATCAACATTATAACACTTATCCAATACCCCATGAACCCAATAGGAACCTTAAACCATTATCCCAAAATGTTATCTACCCATACTCAATCCTCTGCCCACTTGATCTTGATTTCATGTGTAGAGCTATTCGATTAACAAATGAGTTAATTGAGTAACTCAATAATTCATGAGTCCTAGCCTAAGCTTAAGTGTAATAGATACTATTTAAGAATAATTGTTGTCACACTTATTCAGTAGTATTACTATTGCACTATTTTGTCTCTTATGTGATTTACACACATGAGATGTTCCAAGACCCAATATGCTGTAATAAAGCATAAAGATCCCACTCATCATATTTTGTCTAATTCATATGTATATTCAAATTGCAATTGTGCTACTTGAGTAGAATATGAATTCACCTCAAACCTATATTCTGTTAATATGGTGTTGTTATAACCATACCAAAGTATGTAATATACACCATGTTAATCAATGAACCATTTGAGCCATGTCCTTGAATATAAACCATCCATACCCAGATCAATGCCTACCTAGTTTCTGTTCACGTGTATTGGACTATTCAAATTGCAAATGTGCAAATTGAGTACATCAAGCGTTCATAAGACCTAACCTAGAGCCCAAGTGCGATGCATACTGTTTAAAGAATAAATGTTGTTACACTTATTCAAATAGTATCTTGGTTGCACTATCCCACTCCTATGTGATCCATTTCACATGAACTATTCTGAAAACTCTTTCATATCTCACAAATCATGATCCCTCACCATATCTTTCTGTCTTAACATTTTTGTAAACCTAAATTGTTAAACAAACACCTTTCAATTGTTTGATTTGTTTGATCGTGTTTGTATGAGTGTTCATGTTATACTTTTTCTTGTGCTATAGTTTGTGCGAAGAGTTACGTGCCTAGTTGAGAGGAGGGAAGCGTCTTGTTCATCAGAAAGGCAAGTGACACACATGTCCCTTACCCATTTTACTTATGCATTAGTATACTCACCTCTTGTAGTATTGCATGATAGGTGTTTTACTCAACTGTTTTATCAAATGCTTAGATCCTAGTAGTGTGTAGCTATCCCTCAAACCCCACCTGATAGGATGCTAAGTACTTTGTTAATATTGATGCCATGCTAAGGTCACTTGAAAAGTGTTTTGTGAAAAGTTAAGAACTTCAACTAAAATGAAACACCTAGGTGGATTGGTATGATGATGGAGGTGGTGTTGAGTGGCGACCTGGGGCTACACTACGTGTAGTTGCTGCCCGGGCGTACACTTGTGGATGGCCACCCAGGAACAAAGAGATGGCTATGTCTTCCATGCTTAGATGTACTTCCAGTGCAGCCTTATGACATTATGGGCTCTGTCTTGACTGATTAGAATGTGGGAGTGCAACTTGTCGGCAAGAAGTGGTGGTAGTCAAATTATAGGTTGGGAGCGGTGCTTGCCAAGTTAGTTGTCCTCTCCTTCTAAAAGGTCTCGTTTCAATTCATGTATGGGCATGAAATGAATCGTAAGGTGAAAGTGCACAACCCTTGCAAGGTGTTTAAATCTAATCGATTAGCCGTGTCCTCGGTTATGGACAATTGAGTCTCTAGACATGGAATGTACGGAATAATCTCATCACCGATTCTGAATTATTAAAATTTTGTCTAGAACCCCCTAGGTAGGAACTAAGGACCATACACTCCGAGGGGTGGTGGTGCCTGAGGTTCCAACTTTGTCGAATATCGCCCAGTGCCACGTGCCTAGCTAGTATGTGGTTATTGGGGGTTATTTCGACCTTTGAAAATATAAAAACTTTGAAAGTATTACTTTAAGAAAGAACTGTAGGATAAAACTGGCTTTATGCAAATCAGCCTGTGAGATCCACTAGCCAAATACTCATGTAGATAGGCTCCTCACAACAGCCACCAAATATGTGTCATTTGCCAGTACATCATTGTACTGACCCCTCCGGGGCTGCATATTCAACATGCAGGTTTTACTTCGAGTAAGGAACCAGGATTAGGATCTCGAGCTTACATTCCAACATGTCTGCCTATGGCACGTGAAGAAGATGGAGGCTCCTTGCCACTCTGTTAATTCCGCTGTGTAAATTGTAAGATTTAAGTACCTTGTATCTGGATCCACGATGTAATCTAGATACTATGCAATGAATAATTCATTTTGTTCTGTGGTGCTATCATTGATCCAGGGAATAGCACTTAACACAGATGTTCCACCTTGTTCTCAAGGTTGGGGCGTTACATTATTGGCGTGTAGTTGATGAAGTAAATGACCGGCCAGTTGGAAACCCCAAGAGAAGGTTTGATGAGTACAGCAGCAAGTTTTCCCTCAGTTATGAAACCAAGGTTATCAATCCAGTAGGAAAAAGCCAATACTCCAGAAGGTGATGCTTGCTAGCCTAGTGACACTCCAACAAGGGCGCCGTTAACGATATCTTGTTAGCGCGTCTTCAACTAGTAGCAACGTGGAACCTGCACACAACACAACCAAATACTTTGTTCCCAACTTACAATGAGGTTGTCAATCTCACCGGTTTGCTTAAAACAAAGGGTATGAGCGTATCGAGTGGAAAGCAATAGTAGTATGCGAGTAAAGTAAACAATGCGAGTAAAGTAAAAAGGTGATAGCAATATAATGGAAATAGGACCGGGGTCCACAGTTCACTAGTGGTGTCTCTCTATAAGATAAAATAACACATGCTGGGTAAACAAATTACAGTTGGGCAATTGATAGAATAAAGACAACGTGCATATGTTCAGAGGATCACTATGAAATTTACTCTGGGCATTACAACAAGATACATAGACCGCCATCCAACTGCATCTATGACTAATAATCTACTTGTGACGAATCAATCCGAGAACTCCACAAGTATTAAGTTACGAACAACAGATAACTGCATTAAGCAAAGTGTGTAATGTAAACAAAGCATATGCCCTTGAGCATATGAATGTTGTTTTCTCCCTAGTGGCAACAACACATCTACAACCTTAGAGGTTTCTGTCACTCCCCTAGATTAAATAGAGGCATGAACCCAACTATCGAGCATAAATACCCCCTCTTGGAGTCACTAGTATCTACTCGGCTAAGATAGCTACTAACAACGGAGAGCATGAAAGATCATAAACAATATAGAGATAACATAAGATAATATTTAGCACATCAACTCAATCATAACACCAATATTCATCGGATCCCAACAAACACAACATGTAGGATTACATAACGGTGATCTCGATCATGTAAGGCAGCTCACGAGATCTAAACATGAAGCACATGGTGGAGAAGACAACCATCTAGCTACTGCTATGGACCTATAGTCCAAGGTAGATGATCTAGCTGAGATTATAGGGGGGTTTTTCTAGTCGTCTCCACAGGGATCAACACAAATGAGACTATTTCCTAATTTCCAGAAGCTAAGCAGAAAAGTGGGGTTTTTTGGTGTTGTAAACAGGAAAATAACAGGAGGTTTTAGGTTGGAAGTTTTTAACATAACAAATCCAATGTTTCTTGTTTGTCAGGCAAGGAAACAAAGGACAAACGAGCAAGTGAGGCAGGGAAGTTTTAACATAACAAATCCAATGTTTCTTGTTTGTCAGGCAAGGAAACAAAGGACAAACGAGCAAGTGAGGCAGGGAAGTTTTAACATAACAAATCCAATGTTTCTTGTTTGTCAGGCAAGGAAACAAAGGACAAACGAGCAAGTGAGGCAGGGATGCATTTTTGGGACTAGATGCAGAGGCTAGTCTTGCACCTAACAGATCAGGCAGATGCAACACAGAAATCACAGTAATCTTGGAGTTTACAATGGAGTGTGTCACTCAAACCATAGCAAAGATCCAGGACAAGGTTCAAACTGTTTTACAGTGCAAGATCAACACAAATCAGATCACAGAGCATGGGGGAGAGGAGAGAGAGGTTGCTGTTGGTCACCGAAGGCTTGCCGTGGCAGAGAAAGTAGAAGAAGGCAGAGATGTTGCTGTCGTGGCAGAGGATGAAGAGGGATGAAGAAGAGCTTGGCCTTCAGATCCTTCGAGCCTTGTCCATCTTGACGTTCTTGGAAGTGTTCTTGGTGGTGTTCATGGTGTTCTTTCTTGCGCCATCGATCTGATCTTGTTGCAGCAGAGGAGTAGAGGGAAAAGTGGGTGGAAAAGTGGAGGTTTTCGGTGTGTTGGACTATGGAGGAGGAAGGTTTTGGTGAAGTGGTGGATGGATGGAGTGGCTGGGTGGTGATGGATGGATGGGGTGAGAGATGGATTATTCTGGGAGTGAACCTAGACCTCTCCTTTTAAAGGCTTTTTGTAGCATTCTTGCTGCGGCGAAGTGGAGTAGTGGGAAGTTGGTGGCGGCATCGGCTTTTCTGCTTTTGCTGATTTTTCTGTCTTCTTGTGCCGTGGCAGCCTGTTTCTGCCGATGGCTTCTTTCTTGCTCCTCAAGATGTACTCCTCCATTCCTGGTGGCTTGGTCTGATGTTTGAATTACTCTGACTTGTAGATTTAAGTGCCTTGGCGCACTGATCTGTGACAAAGGATCAGATGATGTAAAATGTTGGTGCAACACTGGTAGAAACGAGGTAAAACAGACAAGATTTATGGTTGCAAGGTTCAGATATATGTGTAAATCTTAGAGTGATCAAAACCCCCAGACCAAAACCTTTGCTTGTCCTCAAGTAAAGAATGGTGCATTGTACCAAACAAAATGTAACAGAGCATGATGAGGGACATTGCTGACTCAATGCAGATAAGTCTTGCAATTGCCAATTCAAAAACGAGTTTCACAAGAGAATTTGAGTATGTCTAGATCAAACAACATGGACACATGAGTATAAAGTAATTGACTCTGAAATTGAAAACTCAAGATCCAGTACATAGCCCAATATGTAATGCAAAATTAGTGCTTCACCCATTACAGTTCCCAGGAACATAATAGGCTAATGCATAGACAAGTTAGTCAGTTAGTAACTTAGCTTGATGGGTCAACTTAGTTAGTGCTTCACACACTACAATCCCAGGATCATAGGTGCTAGTGCTTTGGGTATTTACAACAAGTTTTACTTAGCATTTTCAGGTTAGTGCTTCACACACCACAATCCAGAGATCATGGTTGCTAATGCTAAACTTTTTCCTTTCTGTTAATATGTTAGTATGTTAGTATGTTAGCGCTTCACAAATCACAATCCAGAGATCATGTTTGCTAATGCAAAAAATGCAACAGATGCAATTGGTTAGGAGCTAAGAAATGGATCATGAACTTCATTCTTAGGGCAATTAACAAATATGCTGATGTTTCACAGGTTCTTTGAGTAAAGCCATACAAAAATTCTAAAGTGGAACTAGGCTCTGAACAAAGCATTTGCGAGAGTTATAAGCAGATCCAAAGCAAAGTTCTTCATAGCATGCAAGGTGATATTTTCAGGTCCAAGCAAGCGAAATTGATTCATTCCTTAACAAAGTACTTTCACACAAGATCAACCAACAGTATAGGATATTCTGATTCAGATTTTAACAAATGTGTGGAAATGGAAAGTGTTCACCTGGTGGTTTTCCTGCTTCTCTGCCTTGTCAATCAACAGCAATCTTTCTCCATATCCAAGTTCTCACTGAAACAACAAAAAGAAACAGACACACAAGGCAAAAACATAAAAAGGTGAAAGGGAAATATATGATACAAGGGATACCAGGTTTCCTCCTGGAAGAGAGCTTATTTAAAGTCACTAGCTTGACTATAGCTTCATCATCACTGGTTTGCATGGGTAGAGGATGCATTGGAACCATCCTCTGATTCATCATCTTCTTCAACTTGGTTTTCAATCAAATCTCCAATCCTGTAGTGCTTCAACCTCTGGCCATTTACTTTGAATGTTCCCTCAGCTGAGCTATAAACCTCAAAGGCACCATGGCCTAGATCTTTCTTGATAACACAAGGACCAAACCATCTGGACTTGAACTTTCCAGAGAATAAGTGTAACTTGGAATCATACACCAGCACTGACTGCCCTTCCTTGAATTCCCTTCTCAGAATGTGGGAGTCATGCCATTTCTTGGTCTTCTCCTTGTAAATCTTTGCACTTTCATAGGAATCATTCCTGAGCTCTTCAAGCTCACACAACTGCAGTTTCCTCATGTTTCCTGCTTTGCCAATGTCCAAGTTCAGCTTCCTGATTGCCCAATGCGCTCTGTGCTCCAATTCGACTGGCAGATGGCAAGCCTTGCCATAGACAATTCTGAAAGGTGACATGCCAATGGGTGTCTTGTATGCTGTCCTGTAAGCCCACAAAGTGTCGGGCAATTTCATTGACCAATCTCCTCTGGTCTTGGACACAACTTTCTCTAAGATTTGCTTGATTTCCCTGTTTGACAACTCCACTTGGCCATTGGCCTGCGGATGATAAGGAGTTGTCACTCTGTGATTCTTCACTCCATACTTGGTCAGAAGCTTCTCAAACTGGTCATTATTGAAGTGAGCACCACCATCACTGATTACAACTCTTGGCACTCCAAATCTTGGGAAAATGACAGTCTTGAACATTCTACAAACTGCCTTGGCATCAGCATTAACAGTGGGAATGGCTTCAACCCATTTTGACACATAGTCAACAGCAACTAAAATATGCTTGTAGCCTTGAGAAGATGGCAAGGGTCCAACAAAATCAACTCCCCAAACATCAAACAATTCCACTTCCAAGATTCCTGTTTGGGGCATTTCATTTCTCTTTGACATCTTTCCTGCTCTTTGACAAGGATCACACTTCATTATGTACTCATGAACATCTCTGAACATACTTGGCCAAAAGAAACCAGCTTGCAAAATCTTGGCTTGAGTCTTGAACACTCCAGCATGTCCTCCATACAATCCTGAATGGCATTGGAACATCACATCACTTTTTTCATCAGAGGGAACACACCTTCTCACAATGCCATCAGCACAATGTTTGTACAGAAAAGGTTCATCCCAATAGTAACTCTTGACATCATGGAGGAATTTTTTCTTTTGCTGGTAGGAGAGATCTGCTGGCACAATATCACAAGCTAGGAAGTTCACAAAGTCAGCATACCAAGGTGAAGTGGCACTGACTGCCATGAGCTGTTCTCCTGGCATCAAGTCTTGAATCTCTCTGTTTTCATCAATGTTGATTCTGGACAAGTGATCAGCAACTGAGTTCTCTGACCCTTTCTTATCTCTAATTTCTATGTCAAACTCTTGGAGCAGAAGGATCCATCTGATGAGCCTTGGTTTAGCATCCTTTTTGCTCACTAAATATCTGATTGCTGCATGGTCTGTGTAGACAATGCACTTGTGTCCAACCAGGTATGGTCTAAACTTATCAAATGAGAACACAACAGCAAGCAGCTCCTTCTCTGTGGTGGTGTAATTGATCTGAGCATCATCCAAAGTTTTGCTTGCATAATGTATAACATGCACAGCTTTGTCTTTCCTCTGGCCAAGGACTGCTCCAACAGCAAAGTCACTTGCATCACACATAAGTTCAAATGGCAGTGTCCAGTCAGGAGGTTGAACAACAGGGGCTGTGATGAGAGCATCTTTCAATTGGTTGAATGCTTGCAAACAAGTGTCATCAAACACAAACTTCACTTCATGATTCAGGAGATTGGTGAGTGGCTTGGCAATATAGGAGAAGTTCTTGATAAACCTCCTGTAGAAGCCAGCATGGCCCAGGAAGCTTTGAATTCCCTTCACATTTTCTGGAGGGGGTAGCTTGGCAATCACATCTACCTTTGCCTTGTCCACCTCAATTCCTCTAGCAGACACAAGGTGGCCCAACACAATGCCTTCAGTGACAAGGAAGTGACATTTTTCCCAGTTCAGGATCAAATTTTGCTCAGAGCATCTGTGAAGGACTAAGGTGAGGTTCTTCAAGCAGGCTTCGAAGTCTTTTCCATACACAGTGAAATCATCCATGAAAACTTCCATAATCTTCTCAATGTAATCAGAAAATATGGACATCATGCATCTCTGAAAGGTGCCTGGAGCATTGCAAAGGCCAAATGGTAGCCTTTTGTAAGCAAAGGTTCCATATGGGCAGGTGAATGTGGTCTTGTCTTGGTCGGAAGGGTGGATTGGAATCTGCAGAAATCCAGAGTAACCATCAAGGTAGCAGTAGTACTTCTGGCCAGCAAGTCTCTCTAGCATCTGGTCCATGAATGGCAGAGGGAAGTGATCTTTTCTTGTAGCTTTGTTCAATTTTCTGAAGTCATTCACCATCCTCCATCCTGTAACAGGTCTTGTGGTCATGAGCCTTCCTTCTTCATTTTCAACAACAGTGTAGCCACCTTTCTTGGGCACAATGTGGATAGGACTCACCCACTCACTGTCAGAGATGGGGTATATCATTCCAGCCTTTAACAATTTAAGAACTTCCTTCTTTACTACATCTTGCATAGCAGGGTTTAGTCTCCTCTGTCCTTCTCTTGTTGGCTTGCTGCCTTCTTCTAAGTGGATCATGTGAGAACACACTTTCTCACTAATGCCCATGATGTCATCAATGGAATATCCAATGACATTCTTGTACAGCTTCAGAATAGACAGAAGACTTTCCTCTTGCTCACTTGAAAGGGCTGAACTAATAATCACAGGGTGTAACTTTTCCTTCTCCAAGAATGAGTATTTCAGATGGGAAGGCAATTCTTTGAGCTCCACAACAGAATGGTGAGCTAGATGAGCTGGTTCTCTTGCACTTGACACAGGTACAATTTCACGAATTTTCACTTCACAGAGCTGCTGTACATTGGTGGTTTCAGCAGTAACAAAGACTTGAGCTTCAGGCTCTTCTTGCTCAGGTTCTGGCAAAGTTTCTAGCACACTTCTTTCAACAATATCAATGGAATGGCAATGTTCAGGAACATTGGGTAAGTGAGTAGCATGTTTCATGCTGAATTCAGCTTGCTCTGATCCAAATTGTAATTTGAGGGTTCCACCTTTGACATCAATGATGGCACCAGCAGTTGCCAAGAATGGCCTGCCTAGAATCATTGATTCAGCATTGTCTTCCATCTCTAGCACAACAAAGTCCACAGGATATGCAAAGTTGCCAACTTGGACTGGCACATCTTCAAGGACTCCTACTGGTTTTCTCAAGGTTCTATCAGCAAGTTGAAGTGTCATTGGGGTAGGCTTCAACGTTCCCAGCTGCTGAATCTGGCTTGCAGCAGAGGGTAACACACTCACAGAGGAACCTAAGTCACAAAGGGCTGTGAAGGTTTTTCTTCCCACTACACAGGGAATGCTGAAACTTCCAGGGTCTTGTAGTTTCTTGGGCATGTGGTTCAAGATCACAGCACTGCAATCTTCTGTCAAGGCTACTAACTCAGGGCTGTCCAAACTCCTCTTCCTTGTGATCAGATCTTTGAAAAACTTTGCATATAGGGGAATGTGCAACACTGCATCCAAGATGGGGATGGTGATTTGCACTTCCTTCATGGTCTCAAGGAATTTAGAGTATTGCTTCTCCTCCTTGGTCTTGTCCAATCTCTCTGGAAATGGCACTTTCATCAACAAAGGCTTCTCTGTTGGTTCTGTGGCAGAGATCTGTGCCTTGGCAGGGTTTTCTGTCTGGGCAGGCTGTCCTGTTGATTTTTCCTGCCTTGGCAGAACAATTTCTGGAGGTGTTTGCTGCTGCACGGTGGGTCTTCTCTGTGGAGCAACATAAGTGACATTTGGTGGGGTTTTGAGTAAGGGTTCAGTGTTCACCCCACTCCTAGTGGTGACTGCATCAATAACTTCAGTAGTGGAAAGGGCACCACACTGTTTTGGGTTTTTCTCTGTTTGGGCTGGCAGTTTTCCTTCAGCTTGTTTTCCAATGTTGTTGGTCTGGATTCCAGCAGTGAGTTGCTGCATAGTCTTGTAGAAAAGTTCAGATTGCATTTTCATAGTTTCTTGCATTCCACTGAACATTTCCTTCTGTAGCTTCATCATTTCTCCAAGCTCAGATTGGCTGCTACTGCTGGATGAAGTAGTTTGCTGATGTACTGGGTGGTGTTGTTGTTGTGGGTGTTGCACTTGACCTTGGGGTCTGAAATTTTGTTGTCCAGGCTGTTGGTAACTCTGCTGGGATGCTTGGGCATAGTGCTGCTGCCCTGGTGCTGGGTAATTTTGCTGATTATTGCTCTTGTAAGAAAGGTTGGGGTGGTTTCTCCAAGAGGGGTTGTAACTTTGGGAATATGGCCCTTGATTCTGGGCATAGTTCACCTCTGATATCATGGCTTCAGGAGGTGCAGACAAGGTACATTCCATGAGAGAATGGCCTTCTTTTCCACAAATTGCACAGGCAGAAGTAACTTGGTTGACAGGAACCAAAGCTTGGCTGTTTCTTTCTGTCATGAGCTGGGCAAGCTGAGTTGTTAAACTCTCCAACTTGGCTTCCAAAGCATTCTGGCCACTTGACTGAATCTGCAGCTGATTGTTGGGGTGGACAGCTCTTTCATTTGTCCAGGAGAAGTTGTGTGATGCCATGCTCTCAATCAACTCAGTAGCTTCATCAAGGGTCTTGTTCATGATTCCACCTCCAGCAGCTGAATCAACAAATGATCTGGTTTGCTCTGTCAAACCCTTGTAGAAGGTTTGCAAGATGAGCCATTGCTCCTGGCCATGGTTGGGACACATCCTGATGAGACCTTGGTATCTCTGCCAAGTATCATACAGGCTTTCTCCTTCATATTGCACAAATCTTGTTATCTTGTCTCTGCACTCGGCTGCTTTGGTTGGAGGGAAGTATCTCTCAAAGAAAGCTTGAAGAACATGTTCCCATGTGTCTCTGCAGTGAATAGGAAGAGAGTGGAACCAAACTTTTGCAAGTCCAGACAGTGAGAAGGGAAACAATTGCATCCTGATGGCTTCAGGAGGAACACCATTGTGCTTCAAAGTGTTGCAGTACTCCAGAAAGTTTCTGATATGCTCATGGGGGCTCTCCAAAGCAGAACCTTTGAAGGGATTATGTTGCACCATATTGATCAGAGCTGGCTTGATTTCCCAGTTGTTTGCTTGTATTGCAGGCATAATCACATCTGCATTGTTGATCTGGTCCTTGGGGATCCACAAATCTCTCAACTTTTTATCACCCATGCTGAAATCTGAGGATGATGATTCCAAATCTGAGACAGAGGTTTCCAAATCTTCAGCAGAAACTTCAGAAGCTGCTCTCTTTCTTGCAAACAAAGTCCTCTCTGGCTCAGGATCAAAGGGGGCTAGTGGAGAATCTTCAGAGGACTGCATCAACTGAATTCCCACGGAGATTAGATGAAATCATTGTTCTACACACAATCACAGACAAGAACTTGATCAAGGGTTAGTGAACTAAATCCCCTAATAAAAGTTCTAAGCTTGATCACAGACAAGTCATTAAAACAGACAATCAAAGATTGCAAATTGGAACAAGTATTTACACAGCTTAGTCTACTGTAATCTAAGGAAACAATCAAAAGTTGATCCCCGGCAACGGCGCCAATTTTGATCTAGCTGAGATTATAGGGGGGTTTTTCTAGTCGTCTCCACAGGGATCAACACAAATGAGACTATTTCCTAATTTCCAGAAGCTAAGCAGAAAAGTGGGGTTTTTTTGGTGTTGTAAACAGGAAAATAACAGGAGGTTTTAGGTTGGAAGTTTTTAACATAACAAATCCAATGTTTCTTGTTTGTCAGGCAAGGAAACAAAGGACAAACGAGCAAGTGAGGCAGGGAAGTTTTAACATAACAAATCCAATGTTTCTTGTTTGTCAGGCAAGGAAACAAAGGACAAACGAGCAAGTGAGGCAGGGAAGTTTTAACATAACAAATCCAATGTTTCTTGTTTGTCAGGCAAGGAAACAAAGGACAAACGAGCAAGTGAGGCAGGGATGCATTTTTGGGACTAGATGCAGAGGCTAGTCTTGCACCTAACAGATCAGGCAGATGCAACACAGAAATCACAGTAATCTTGGAGTTTACAATGGAGTGTGTCACTCAAACCATAGCAAAGATCCAGGACAAGGTTCAAACTGTTTTACAGTGCAAGATCAACACAAATCAGATCACAGAGCATGGGGGAGAGGAGAGAGAGGTTGCTGTTGGTCACCGAAGGCTTGCCGTGGCAGAGAAAGTAGAAGAAGGCAGAGATGTTGCTGTCGTGGCAGAGGATGAAGAGGGATGAAGAAGAGCTTGGCCTTCAGATCCTTCGAGCCTTGTCCATCTTGACGTTCTTGGAAGTGTTCTTGGTGGTGTTCATGGTGTTCTTTCTTGCGCCATCGATCTGATCTTGTTGCAGCAGAGGAGTAGAGGGAAAAGTGGGTGGAAAAGTGGAGGTTTTCGGTGTGTTGGACTATGGAGGAGGAAGGTTTTGGTGAAGTGGTGGATGGATGGAGTGGCTGGGTGGCGATGGATGGATGGGGTGAGAGATGGATTATTCTGGGAGTGAACCTAGACCTCTCCTTTTAAAGGCTTTTTGTAGCATTCTTGCTGCGGCGAAGTGGAGTAGTGGGAAGTTGGTGGCGGCATCGGCTTTTCTGCTTTTGCCGATTTTTCTGTCTTCTTGTGCCGTGGCAGCCTGTTTCTGCCGATGGCTTCTTTCTTGCTCCTCAAGATGTACTCCTCCATTCCTGGTGGCTTGGTCTGATGTTTGAATTACTCTGACTTGTAGATTTAAGTGCCTTGGCGCACTGATCTGTGACAAAGGATCAGATGATGTAAAATGTTGGTGCAACACTGGTAGAAACGAGGTAAAACAGACAAGATTTATGGTTGCAAGGTTCAGATATATGTGTAAATCTTAGAGTGATCAGTAGACTACTCACTCATTGCGCCGGAGGCAAGCATGGCGATGAAGAAGACCTCCGGTGGCAATTCCCCTCTCCGGCAGGGTGCCGGGAAGAGCTTCTGGACCCTCCCGATCTCGGGTCGACGGCGGCAGCGGATCGCGATGTATTCTGGAAAAGTGATCGGGTCTTTAGGTTTTTCCCGTTGGGGGGTCTTTATAGGCGAAGGGGCATCGTCAGAAGTGCACCGAGGCGGCCACACACATAGGGGGCGCGGTCTAGCCCTGGGCCGCACCGCCCTATTGTGTGGGCCCCTCATGGCCCCACTCTGTCTCCTCTTCGGTTCTCTGGAAGCTTCGGTGAATTTCTGGATGTTTGGATTTTGTTTTGTCCAATTCCGAGAATATTTCCCGTGTAACTTTTCTGAAACACAAAAACAGCAGAAAACAGGGAACTGGCACTGTGTCATCTCGTTAATAGGTTAGTTCCGGAAAATGCATAAAAATGCCACGAAGTGTAACGAAACACTAAGCAAATAGTGTAAAAACAAGCATGGAGCATCAAAAATTATAGATACGTTAGAGACGTATCAACGAGATGCCGCCCCGCTGCCGCTCGAGCTCCGGCTACCGCGGCGTCTGTGCGCGGTCGAACGGCACATTCTACGCCGAGATCCGCAGCGGCGACGAGCGCATCAGGCTCGGGACGTTCGAGACGGCGCACGAGGCGGCGCGCGCCTATGACACGGTCGCCTGGCGCCTCGGCCGCTCCCGTCGCTCGTTGAACTTCAACGACGTCTAGACGCGGCAACAGGCGGAAGCGCTCGCGCCGCCGCCTCCGGCCGTCACGCGCGAGCAGCGACAGCGTCAGCGCCTCCGCCTCGAGTGGGCGCGTCAGTTCCCGGAGGACGTCGCCGCGATGGAGGCCTTCTACAACAAGAAGGAAGAGGAGAAGGCGGCGGCGAAGGCAGCGAAGAAGGCGGACCGCTAGGAGCGAAGGCGAAATCGGTGGCAAGAAAGAAGGAGAGGGAGGAGAAGGCCGTGAGGAAGGTGGAAGAGAAGAAAAACGGCGCCGGCCCGTCGATGATCGTCCTCTCCTCCTCCTCCTCCTTCGAGTGGACATCTACTCCGGTGTCGTCGACAACTCTATCGTCGGACGTTGATTGGGAATCCGAGTAGTTTAGGGTAGTTTAAAAATAAATTTGGTTGTAGCGTCGAAGTTTGCAATATATTTTCGTATTTCCAGTTAATTTTTATGTTTTGTTTGATCTATTCCGTACGCAAATATGATCAAATATTGTTTCCACCGGCGCTGCATGCTGTATATTGGAGCATCCGGCGGAGGAATATTTTTAGCGCTCGCGAACACGCTCTAGTTTAGCGTCTCTGGTGGGAAAAAATTCAGGGCAGCGTGTAATAAACGTTTACAGCACGGTCGCAGCGACATATAGCGCGCGTGTTGGAGATGCTCTAACACGGTATCCGTTTCCCGTAGCTCGGCAAAAGCTATATATAGTAAAAATGGATTTTTATTTTCATAATCTGCTATCGTGAATGCGTGATCGGTTTGATTGGTTCCCTACCAAACTAAGCTCCGCTCCGATTCGTCGAGCTAGCGTCTCCTCCCCTCCCGCCTAAATCTTTCCTTTCTCTGGTATCGCCTGCCTTATTTGACGATTCCTGAGATCTCGATTGCGTGGCAATCTCCTCCCTCTCCCGAGTCTATAACTCTATATAACCCCTCCTGGTGTTGCCTCTTTTTCAGATGTGTTTAGGTTATCCCGTCGAGTAGTAGCAGCAATGGGAGACCTTTCTGATCTCGCGCAAGCCCAGGTCGCCGGGCCCCAGGACATGATCGCGCTGCTGCTCGAGCTCGCCGCGGTGGATGATGATGACAGGATGAAGGAGGCGCTGGCGTGGGCTGGCTGGGAGCTGGCCGATCAGGTCGGTCTCTGGTATGGCCCGAGCATGGCGCGCGAGCCGCGCACGCCGCTCATGTTGGCGGCCACGTGCGGCAGCGCGCGAGTGGTCTCGCTGCTGCTCGGCTTGGGCGGCATCGTCGATGTAGCACGTCGGCCCGGCCGCGACGGCTTCACCGCGCTCCACTGTGCCGCCTCTGGCGGATCCTGCAACGCCGATCTGGTCGTGAAGATGCTTTTATCAGCCGGCGCCAACCCGGCTACCCTCGACTCCACCGGCCGCTCACCTGCTGACGTCGTCCCCGCTTCAGCAGATGCCCTGGGCATTCTTGAGAAGCTCCTTCGCTTCCACCAAGCCCTCGCCGTCGCTACTCCGGCGCCTTCTGGAGCGTCGTCCTCGTCCCCGCCACTGTCGTCCGAGGGCAACAGGTCTTCGTCGTCGTCGGACACCGTGGATCGTGGCAAGAAGAAGGAGTACCCGGTAGATCCGAGGATGCCAGACATTAAGAGCGGCGCCTTTGCCTCGGACGACTTCCGCATGTTCATTTGCAAGGTGTGGCATTGCACCCGTGCTTACCCGCATGACTGGACGGGGTGCCCCTTCTTGCACCGCCATGAGTTCGCACGCCGCCGTGACCCCACCACGCACCTCTACATTGCGGATCCTTGCCCCAGTTGGAGGAGCACCTCAAGCTGTCCTAGAGGCGACTACTGTGGGTACTCCCATGGCGTGTTCGAGTTCTGGCTCCACCCGACACGGTACCGCACCGAGCTCTGCAACAAGGGAGCAGCCTGCGACCGCCGCATCTGCTTCTTCTCACACGGTGAAGACGAGCTCCGCCATGTGCCTTACAATACTACCGGTGCTGCTCTTTTGCTACCTCCCCGTGCAACATCATCTGCTGCTGCTGCTGCGCTTGGGTTTCTTCCCAGGCACTTTGCTGGGTCACCATCTGCTGGGAACAACGGTGCTGCGCATTGGCTTCAAGGTAGCAGGCTGCCTTCGTCTTCTTTCAATGCAAGAGGTGATCACCCTGGGCTTGGCTTTCTCCCCGATTGGGGATCGCAGCAGCAGTATCTTCAGCAGGCTCTCTGCGTCCCACCCAGCAGCGGTGCGCAGGCCCGCCATTCTACTACTGGCCTTATTAGTATCAGGCCAACAGCCCCGCCATTCTGCACCTCCACTCTCCAAGACATGTATGATTCTGACATGGCAATGCCACCATGGTTCAGTACTGACCAAGGTCACTACCTAGCCTACAAATCACCCATCCTTAACAAGTTTCATCAGCATAAGGGTCTCCTTTCACCCGTCAACGCACCAAGCTCTCTTGATCCTTCAGCGCTTCTTGGCCAGTCTCCAATTGGCGGCATGTCTTCTCTGGTAATGGAGCCCCTAGGTGCCCGTTTCGGAGCCACATTGGGTAAGGTCGACTGGCGTTTCCATGGTGAGGAGCTAATTACAAAGCATCCGATGACAGATTGGTAGCAGAAATCAGTTCAGGATATTCAGTAAACAGCTTCTTTACATCATCAGCGTCTTAAAGTATTCTTTCGATTAGTTGAGACAGGTCTTTTTTTCCTTCAGTTCCATGGTATTATGAATAAATTTGTAGGCTCAACCTACCTTGGTTTTGCTTTCAGGCTCCTTCAAATTAAGGGATTAGAATTGTCCGTTCTTCATCAAAATTAGTGATTTTGTGATACCCTTGTCAATTCCAGTCTATTTCGCTTGCTTGAATGCTGCTACATGTATCGTGTCATTGTGTCTGGCTTTTAATAGTATTCACGTTACTATTTCCAAACTTAATTATTATTACTAGTGAAGTCAGCATGCTCCATCCACAAATCGATATGATGCAATGGTTCAAGTAATGTTAACATATAAATTCCGAAACATATTAAAATGTATTATACATACATCTCCTAACCGTGTTCATGATACACACACAAAATCATCGCATAGTGCAGGTAATTGGAAATACTCTGTACGTTTCACATCATGCACGTCTATATTTTCAGTTGTTTTGTACAACTACTGTCTGAACTCAAACTATATACTTTTATCTCTCACATCCTTAGAAAGGGTAGCAAATGTTGCAATATACTATTCTGGGTTTGTCACTTTGTGATGTCGTGTAAATTATAAGAGGGCATCATAGTTGATGTCATACCTTAACTGTGCAAATCTGGGTTAATTTGCATCACTCTATCTGGCTGAGGCGCTCAGCCAGACCTTAACTGTGCAAATATGATGAATGGAGTATGACCCCAATTAGTTAGCCTTCTGACTTGCCGAGAAGTCCAACATCATATTCCCCATATATAATGTAATTAGAGGCAGGAGTCGGGCTTTTTCCACAAATATGGGGTCTCAACCTGGGTAAAAACATGGTGTGACTTGAGCGAATTTGTATCTCCGAGTACGGTTGCAAGGGTTTAGTTTTCATATCTCGACACATATCAAAAAAAAAATTATGAACTAGTACTTATGAAAGCAAACCAAGGTTTTCTTCATGGTAGTCTATAGGGAAATATGAAGGTAAGCTTTGTTGAATCTCTTCCGAGTCCGAAACAAAGATACCAAGATTCTAAAAGGTCTTATAATAGTTAATGGAGAAACTGTTATGTTTAACATGTACGACAAAGAAATGACAAAACGAATTAAAATGCATTCTTAGTGAAATAAGAAACCCAAGGAGTTTCAGGACAGAAAAAATAATGAACATACGTGATTATGATATCTAGTTGTAATTTCCAAAAAAAATAGTTGTTAATTTTAACAAGAGCGGTTTAGATTCATATAAAAACAACATTGGTTTAGTTTCGTACTCGCTCTGAATGAGTCTTGCATCCTTGCATACATCAGTTAACAGTCACAAAGATAATATACTTTTTTTGCAAATTTCCTCTGATCTATTAATAATCATCAACATTAGTAAAAAAGCTCAAAAGTAATAAAAATTACAAATCGGCCTTGGACCATCTAGCGACGACTACAGAAACTAGCGCGAGATAAAGGCACGCCGTCGTTATCGCCCCTCTATCACCAGAGTCGGGCAAAGCTTGTCGTAGTAGAGCCTGTTGTAGTAGATAAACGGGAAGTCATCATGCTAAGACCCTAAAGGATCAGCGCACCAGAGCAGCAATCATAGTCAATGATGACAACCGCAGATAGGAAGGGACTAAGCTGAAAACACACCAACGAATATTAAAACCAACCAGATCCTAGGAGATCCACTGGGCACATGACTCCACACACCCTCTGCCGGTGCTAGACGCACCACCGGAACGAGGATAGGGCAGGGAGAACTTTATTATAACTTGAGGATGTAGCCGCCGCCTCACCATCCCAAAAAAGAGACCAAAAATAAGCTAAACAAATAATAGAAAACCCTACACCGACGAGGGGTCGTGGTCCACCACACGTCCAAGGCCCCAAGGCCACCGAAGACAGAGCGAGGGGA
Source organism: Dactylis glomerata (assembly GCA_007115705.1). Classification (NCBI taxonomy): domain Eukaryota; kingdom Viridiplantae; phylum Streptophyta; class Magnoliopsida; order Poales; family Poaceae; genus Dactylis; species Dactylis glomerata. The sequence goes on from QXEO01001459.1 coordinate 80,508, forward strand.
ACGAAACCCTAGATGAGTCTTGTGGCGCCGCCTCCCGATCGCCTCTCCTAGATCACGTCACATACTTTTCCACAAAGATCGAATAAATGAAGTACCAAGGGGAAGAGTGGGAACTAATCTCATATAGGTAAATGCGTAAATTTCCACGTCAACTCCAAACATCAACCCATAAGATTAGCTAGATGGTGTCTTTATGTTAATATTGTGTGGTGTGGTGTTCCTCCAAATGTACTCATGAGACACTTTGTAATGATATTATGGCTATGGATTGATAAAGTGGACACATTTCCATCAAAAAAATTAGCAGCTTAAAAATTCTCTCGCAATAATGACAACATAGCAAAGTGCTTATCTCTCAGAATCCTTCATGAGTCTCAGAATACACATTACTACACACACATAAGTGACGGGATGTAATAAAGTTCCACATTTATTATATACTAAAAGCATTATACGGGTATTTTTTGAGACACCACATTGACCCACATCACCTAAATAATTTTCTCTAGTTAGATATAAAATCAATGATTAGGATTAAATGAACATTTACATGTAACGTAATGCAGGCATGGAGACCACAACTTGGTGTGGTTCTAAGTGTGCTAGGACTAATGGAGATTATTGTGAAAACAATGGTGCCATTGACCAAGCCATGGAACCAAGGTCTTACCAGAAGAACAAACATATACTTCAAAAGTATCACTTGATCTAGGAGTACGTGGAAGACGGTGAAATCAAATTGTGCAAAATTTATAAGAACCTAAATGTGGTTAGATCTGTTAACTAAGCCTCTCTTACTTCCAAAGATTGATCAATACTGAATGCATAGGTGTAAGATAACTATTTGCAAACTAGATGACTTACTTTAGTGCAAGTGGGAGACTATTGGAAAATTCCCTAGAGTCAATAATAAAGTTGTATTATTCATATTTCTGTGTTTATAATTAAATATTTGTATTCTGTGTTACAACTATATTGGTTTTGAGTATGAGAATTGGTGGAAAACCTAATTACATGTGTGGAATAATAATCAACACAAAGTTTCCTAATCTTGCCTTAAGATTAGTTCACATATTATCTGATAGTCTTCTTTTCCTCACTATGGCATAAATACATTTTTACGAGGTTGCCGATAAAAAAGTGGGAGCAAATTGTTTCGGGAGAACAATGGTACTAGAGCTAGAAAATACCCCATTGACATACCACAAAACTAAATCGTCAATATGTTGTTGGTATTTAATTATGTATAAAGAACATTGTCGTTTATATGTTTTTTAGACCATGAGAGAAATAGACGTGGGTACTGAAAGATTGCTACTGCGACATTTAATGTTACCCATGAAAGGATGATTACTAGAATGATGGTGGAGTAATCGGAGGGCACACTATAATTCTATTTTCTTGAGATTGGGATTTACTACTCTGACGATGGAGAAATATTCTTTGGGCCCACTCAATGTTATGTGTTCGCCATCGTCTGGTCGGGCATGTAACTAAGTTGCTTCTCACAATAACATCAATAACAGGATATGAATAAAGATAACACGCCGGGAAACAGGATACAACATAATAGTTTAATCTCAGATGGTGAAAAGTATCGCTAAGTAAACCGAGACTCTAATGGACAATTGTAACAGTTCACATGATAAAGATCTTCGTGTCATATGTAGCAATCATTGAAGTGATTCAAGAGCACACAAGTGTCATTGTCGTGGAGGTATTTGGACATGTATACATATATTTGAACCCGTTGGGTCACACACTTAAAGGTTTAACGTCGATTGAATATGAGTTTGATGAATGGATAAGAGAGAGGGAATACTCCGAAAATGTTCGGGAAAGTCTCGAAATAGTTCCACGGTGTCAAAGATAGATTTAGAATGGTCTGAAACCCTACGGGACATGTATGGAAGGGTGTGAAAGATTCTAAGTCAACTCCGGAACATTTTGGAAGGTTCAGAATATTCTGTAGGTTTAAAGAATACCCCAAAAGCTCAAACCTCAGAGAGGCGCCATGGGCCTTGCCCGCATGGGCCCTAAGTCGGTTTGGGAGAAGTAGTCTGGGTTCAACCCGAACTCCTTCTCCTAGTCAGTTTGGAGAAGGGCAAGGAGGGGTGGCCTCCCATATAAGGAGGGTTGGGGTGGCCAAGGGCTAATGATACCTCTCAAACGTATCTATAATTTTTGATGCTTCATGCTTGTTTTTACACCATTTGCTTAGTGTTTCGTTACACTTCGTGGCATTTTTATGCATTTTCTGGAACTAACCTATTAACAAGATGCCACAGTGCCAGTTTCCTATTTTCTGCTGTTTTTGTGTTTCAGAAAAGTTACACAGGAAATATTCTCAGAATTGGACGAAATAAAAGCCAAACATCCAAAAATTTACCGAAGCTTCCAGATAACCAAAGAGGAGACGGAGAGGGGCCACGAGCCGGCCACACAATAGGGTGGCGCGGCCCAGGCCCTGGCCGCGCCCCCTATGTGTGAGGCCGCCTCGGTCCACTTCTGACGCCGCCCCTTCGCCTATAAAGACCCCCCGATGGGAAAAACCTAAGAACCCGATCAATTTTTCAGAAACACATCGCGATCCACCGCCATCGTCGACCCGAGATCGGGAGGGTCCAGAAGCTCTTCCCGACACCCTGCCGGAGAGGGGAATCGCCACCGGAGGTCTTCTTCATCGCCATGCTTGCCTCCGGCGCGATGAGTGAGTAGTCTACCTTGGACTATGGGTCCATAGCAGTAGCCAGATGGTTGTCTTCTCCACCATGTGCTTCATGTTTAGATCTCGTGAGCTGCCTTACATGATCGAGACTACCTTTATGTAATTCTACATGTTGTGTTTGTTGGGATCCGATGAATATTGGTGTTATGATTGAGTTGATGTGCTGAATATTATCTTATGTTATCTCTATGTTGTTTATGATCTTGCATGCTCTCCGTTGTTAGTAGCTATCTTGGCCGAGTAGATACTAGTGACTCCAAGAGGGGGTATTTATCCTCGGTAGTTGGGTTCATGCCTCTATTTAATCTGGGGGAGTGACAGAAACCTCTAAGGTTGTAGATGTGCTGTTGCCACTAGGGAGAAAACAACATTCTTATGTCCAAGGGCATATGCTTTGTTTACATTACACACGTTGCTTAATGCAGTTATCTGTTGTTCGCAACTTAATACTTGTGGGGTGTTCGAATGATATCCCCGTGGGTGGATTATTAGTCATAGATGTAGTTGGATGGCGGTCTATGTATCTTGTTGTAATGCCCAGAGTAAATCTCATAGTGATCCTCTCGACATATGCACGTTATCTTTATTCTATCAATTGCCCAACTGTAATTTGTTTACCCAGCATATTGCTATTTATCTTATGGAGAGACACCACTAGTGAACTGTGGACCCCTGTCCTATTTCCTTTATATTGCTATCACCTGTTTACTTTACTCGCACTGTTTACTTTTTCGCATACTACTATTGCTTTCCCCTCGATACGCTCATACCTTTGTTTCAAGCAAATCGGTGAGATTGACAACCTCATCGTAAGTTGGGAGCAAAGTATTTGGTTATGTTATGTGCAGGTTCCGCGTTGTAGCTGGCAAAGCAAAGCACTGGACGAGGTGCCTTATAAATTGTCCGGAGCTGTCGCGAAGCTAGCAAGCATCACCTTCTTGAGTTTGGCTTTTTCCTAGATACGATTAAACCTTGGTTTCTTACTGAGGGAAAACTCGCTGCTGTACTCATCAAACCTTCCTCTTGGGGTTCCCAACTGGACGGTGATTTACACTATCACACACCGCCACAGCAAAGATTTTTCTGGCGCCGTTGCCGGGGAAAAAGAAGACTTTTGCAAGGGGAGTTTCGCACGCACATCCTTTACTTTGATTTAATTTTTGCTTAATTTTATTTTTACTTGCATCATTTTATCAAAAACACAAAAAAATTAGTTTCCTTTATAGTTGTTACTTTATTACTTTTAGTTTATTATGTTGTTTCCTAAGTACGTCTTGGAGGACCTCTCAGTAGGTAGTGGTTCTATTATTGGGAAAAGTAATATTGAGGAGTTCTTTAATCATATTAGTATGCATAAAGATGTTGAGGAAAAGTCTTTGGCTGAGCTTGCTCCTAGTTATGAAGTTGCTTCTGCTTATTTAGTTCACATGTTAGAAGCTAGGTTTGCTAGCCTTAATCCTTTTATGCAACACATGTTCCTTAAGCTTCATGATATTGAAGACCCCGAAAAGAAAGCTTTTATCCTAGAAACTTTGCATAGAGAATTTAGGGATGTTGCCATTGAGGCTAGGAAAGTTCTTAAGCGTTTTAATAAGCTTGGCTCGCATATAGAGGTTGTTAGTACAAACAATGAAGAAACCCAAGTACCAATACCTAGCAAACTCTTGGGATTGCGTGAGGCTTTTGAAAACAATTTTAATTGGATTTGCCCTGAAAATCTTTTTGATGAAAGTAGTGTACCAAAGCGTGATTACAAGGGATACTCAAAAACTCATTTGGACACAATTCAATTTATTGTTGAAAAGACTTCTACAGTTGATCTTAATGCCTCTTTCGATATTACTTGATTTGCACTTTCTGCGCCTAGCTCAAAGGCGTTAAAGAAAAGCACTCTTGGGAGATAACCCATTGTTTTACTTTCAGTTCTTTTTCTTTTATTTGAGTCTTGGAAGTTATTACTACTGTAATAACCTCTCCTTATCCTTTTTATTTCGTTGTTGTGCCAAGAGAAGCCTCTAATTTGAGTAAGATTTGGGGATGTTGTTGTCCTGAAACAGATTTCGGTACTGCACTGTAAAAATTTGTGAAAATTCTCAGAATATCTTTTGGACCTGCGATTTCTTGTGCATATGCCCCAGGTTATATCCAAACTTTCATTAGTTATACACTTTTTGATTTGAGAAACAGAAAACCCTCTAAAAATTCGACCTTTGTCAGCTGTTTTGTTTTGATAGATTTCTGCCATTATTTGTGTTTGCCGCTCGATCGCTTTCTTCTTGAGTTCTTTTGATCACGGAACTTTTGGGGAAGTTGCTACAGTAGTATATGATTTATATGTGGTGGTTTTGAGTTGAAACCTGAAGCAAAAAAGGGTTGATTCATTATTATGCTTACACTAATGTTGCTAATAGAATTGTGTTTAGTTTTGTATGAAGGAAGTTTTCAAGTGTAGGAATCAGAGAATGATGAGATGAGTTGAAGAATGGACAAAAGCTCAAGCTTGGGATGCCCACGCACCCCAAGAAATATCCAAGAGGTACAAGCGTCAATGCTTGGGGATGCCCCCGAGGCACCCCTTCTTCATCGGCAAAAATCAGGTCACCTTTCAACACACTATATTTTATTGCTTCATGCATTATGCGTTTTTCTTGGAGCGTTAGTTGTCTTTAGTTTCAGTTTTGTTTAGTTTTGTTTGCTGCAATAAATGGTTGAACCCCAACAAATTCCTTTTGGAGAAGTTCCCTTGCTTTTTATTTGCCAAGAACACTCCGTTTTTCACTCTTATCGTTCAACGAGTGTTCTCTTTTTCTGCTACTGCATTTAGTTTACATTTTTCACCTTGATTTGTGTTCAGATCTTGTTATATCTTTGCATCAAGGTGTGTTATGACCTCTGGTCCATGTTGGTTTTCATCGAAAGAGTTGTTTTAAAAAGATTCGAATGGTGTTGGAAAAGAGAAAAAGCTTTATGTAAAAAAGTGGTACAAAAAGGAGATTGTGTAGACTGCGGCTTAGACTTTTGCATGTCGTGCTTGATGTCTTTTTGATAGTATGCTTAGTGGTTTTGCTGTAGCATGACTTGTCTCAAATGACTGAGATTGCTTAATGAGCCTTTGAAAAAATCATGCGTTGTTTTAATTATTTGGAAGCATTAATTTGGTTTTCTCCTTGATGCTTTATTTGGGTTGACTTAGCGCATGCTCACACATGTTTGACTCATATAAAGTCACCATAAGCCTCTATGATCATTTAGTTTTTGACTTTTGATGCCATCTTATGCTTCTTTTAATGTTGCTTTGTCGCTCTGCATGATTATGGCCGTTATTGCTCTCTTAGTTGGTCGCTCCCAGTCTTTTGCTAGCCCTCATTTTGTACTGAGTATGAGCTCTACTCGTGCATCCAACTCCTAAAAACCAAGTTTGCCATTGTGTCCACTATAAATTCTTATGCATGGTATTTGTAAGCCATTCCAAGTAAATTTTCATGTGCTACCTTTCAAAAAAACTTTCAACTACTTCTCATTGTGTGCCACTGTTTTTAGCTCATGGGGACGTAGTGGTCAGAATTGCTATCTTCCATATTAAATTAAGTACCCCTCGACTAGGCAGCTTCATCTGCTCATCATTAATTTTGCAAGGGAGCTGGTTAGACCATTGTAATCTAATTCTAAAAAAGAAAAAAAAGGCACTCCTCCATGGTATGTGAATGTTGGTGGGCACCCGATGGAATCGGTTGGCCATGGTTTGAGAAAGGAAAAAAGGTGGGGAGGAGTGCCAAAGCTTTATAAAAGAGCACCAATGTGCCAAATTTTCAAAGAACTCAGAACCGTTCTCACTTGTTTATTATGGAAGATAGTAAGTCCCCATTGCCAGTCGTTGACATGAAACAACCACCTCTCAAAACCCAATTTTTATCTCTCTATTTTACAAATGAAAAGCTCTAGCACATGTTCAATCACTGCTTCCCTCCGCGAAGGGCCTTTCTTTTACTTTTATGTTGAGTCATCACCTTCTACCTTTATGCACCGTCTAAGAGAGCATAGTTGTCATTCTGAGTATAATGTGCATTGTCCCAAAGTTTTCATTAATTGATTCATGATGTTGGTTTCACTTGTTCTTAAATTACTTGTATCTAGTCGCCCTCTTAAACATGAAGGTGTCCTTGATACGTCTCCAACGTATCTATAATTTTTGATGCTCCATGCTTGTTTTTACACCATTTGCCTATTGTTTCGTTACACTTCGTGGCACTTTTATGCATTTTCCGGAACTAACCTATTAACGAGTTGCCACAGTGCCAGTTCCCTGTTTTCTGCTGTTTTTGTGTTTCAGAAGTGATACACAGGAAATATTCTCGGAATTGGACGAAACAAGTTCCTGAAGTCTTATTTTACCCGGAAGCTTCCAGAGATCCGAAGGAGAGTAAGAGGGGGGCCACCAGGGCCCCACATGCCAGGCTCGCGCGGCCAGGGGCCTGGCCGCGCCGCCATGGGGTGAGGGCCCCTGGCCCCACTTCTGACATCGCCCCTTCGCTATAAAGACCCCCCAACAGAAAAAACCTAAGTACCCCGATCAATTTTCCAGAACACATCGCGATCCGCTGCCGCCGTCGACTCGAAGATCGGGAGGGTCCAGAAGCTCTTCCCGGCACCCTGCCGGAGAGGGGAATCGCCACCGGAGGTCTTCTTCATCGCCATGCTTGCCTCCGAAGCGATGAGTGAGTAGTCTACCTTGGACTATGGGTCCATAGCAGTAGCTAGATGGTTGTCTTCTCCACCATGTGCTTCATGTTTAGATGTCATGAGCTGCCCTACATGATTGAGATCACCGTTATGTAATTCTACATGTTTGGTTTGTTGGGATCCGATGAATATTGGTGTTTATGATTGAGTTGTTGTACTGAATATTATCTTATGTTATCTCTATGTTGTTTATGATCTTGCATGCTCTCCGTTGTTAGTAGCTATCTTGGCCGAGTAGTTGCTAGTGACTCCAAGAGGGGGTATTTATGCTCGATAGTGGGTTCATGCCTCTATTTAACCTGGGGGAGTGACAGAAACCTCTAAGGTTGTAGATGTGTTGTTGCTACTAGGGAGAAAACAACATTCATATGCTCAAGGGCATATGCTTTGTTTACATTACACACTTTGCTTAATGCAATTATCTGTTGTTCGCAACTTAATACTCATGGGGTGTTCGGATTGATATCCCCGGGAGTGGATTATTAGTCATAGATGCAGTTGGATGGCGGTCTATGTATTTTGTTGTAATGCCCAGAGTAAATCTCATAGTGATCTTCTTGACATATCACGTTTATCTTTATTCTATCAATTGCCCAACTGTAATTTGTTTACCCAGCATGTGTTATTTATCTTATGGAGAGACATCACTAGTGAACTGTGGATCCCGGTCCTATTTCCATCATATTGCTATTACTTGTTTACTTTACTCGCACTGTTTACTTTATTTGCATACTCTACTGTTTTCCACTCGATACGCTCATAACCTTTGTTTCAAGCAAACCGGTGAGATTGACAACCTCATCGCAAGTTGGGAACAAAGTACTTGGTTGTGTTGTGTGCAGGTTCCGCGTTGCAGCTAGCAAGCAAAGCTTGGACGAGACGCCATATATAAATTGTCCGAAGCTGTCGCAAACTAGCAAGCATCACCTTCAGTCGTCATTGTCTGCTTTTCTCCTGAACGATAAACCTTGGTTTCTTAACTGAGGGAAAACAAGCTGCTATACTCATCATACCTTCCTCTTGGGGTTCCCAACGGGCTGGTCATTCACCACGCACAAGGACCTCAGATCTCCCACATCAACTTGGAGTATCAGCCTCTTTTCTGGCACCATTGCCGGGGAAGAGTGGAAGACTTCTGCGAGGGGAGTTTTTGCACACACATCCTTTACTTTGTTATTGTTTTGCTTTACTTTATTTATTTTACCTGCATTGTTTTATATCAAAAACCCAAAAAAATTAGAATTCTTGGTAGTTGTTTTTACTTATCTGCTTTTAGTTTTGTTAAAATGAGTAATCCTGAAGTAGAAGTTCGTAGTTTTAAGCAACAAGGGGGAGAAAGTTTAAAAGATGCTTGGTATCGTATTAACAATGCTCATCATAGGTGTACCAAAAAGCACTCTACCACGATCCTCCTTAGGAATTTTTATGTTGGTATATCTAGCTGGAATAGGTATGTTCTTGATACTCTTACAGGAGGTAATTTTCTGGGTACTCCCGCTGGAGAAGCATGCACTATAATTGAAAGTTTAGTGGGAATACCACCTATTCATTTTGCTAAAACTGAGACCACCTTGGAGGAGGTGGTAGAAAAGCTCAGCTCTTTAGAGAAAAGTTTGCCAAGTATCCTAGAAAATGCTAGCCGCGTTAGTGAATTAGTAGAAAACATTGGTAAGAGAATTACCGTTTTAGAGGCTAGCACTACTCATGACAATCAAAACTTAAGGATTGGTAAACTAGAGGAGTCTATGGAAACTCTTAGCTTAATCTTCTCTTCTCTTAAATTTAAGAAAGAGAAAGTGTTTGTTGGAAAAGAGCAAAAATTTATGTATGTTCCCAAGGTTTCTGCACTTAAATCTCAACATGTTCTTAAAATTGGTAAGACTCTTAGTTCCACTAAGGGTGACTTGCAGGTTGAATCATCTTCGGGAACCTTCAAAGAGCCTACTAAGGTAACTAGCACTTCATCTATTGATATTACTTGATTCGCAATTTTCTGCGCCTAGCTCAAAGGCGTTAAAGAAAAGCACTCTTGGGAGATAACCCAATGTTTTTATTTTCAGTACTTTTTCTTTTATTTGAGTCTTGGAAGTCATTACTACTGTAATGACCGCTCCTTATCCTTTTTATTTTGTTTTTGTGCCAAGAGAAGCCTCTAATTTGAGTGAGGTAAAGATTTGGGGATGTTGCTGTCCTGAAACTGTTTTCGGTGCTGCACCGTAAAAATTCGTATAAATTCTCTGTATATCTTTTGGACCTGCAATTTCTTGTGCATATGCCCCAGGTTATATCCAAACTTTTGTTCGTTTAACACTTTTTGATTTGAGCAACAGAAAACCTCTCAAAAATTCGACCTTTGTCAGCTGCTCAGTTTTGACAGATTTCTGCCAATATTTGTGTTTGCCACTTTATCGCTTTCTTTTGAGTTCTTTTGATCACAGAACTTTTGGAGAAGTTGCTACAGTAATATTTTCTATATATGTAGTGGTTTTGAGTTGAAACCTAAAGCAAAAAGAGGTTGATTATATGTTATGCCTACACTAATGTTGCTAATAGAATTGTGTTTAGTTTTGTATGAAGGAAGTTTTCAAGTGTAGGGATTGGAGAATGATGAGATGAGTTGAAGAATGGACAAAAGCTCAAGCTTGGGGATGCCCATGCATCACCCCAAGAAATATCCAAGAAGTACAAGCGTCAAAGCTTGGGGATGCCCCCGAGGCACCCCTTCTTCATCGTCAAAAATCAGGTCACCTTTTAAAACACTATATTTTTATTGCTTCATGCACTATGTGTTTTTCTTGGAGCATCAGTTGTTTTAGTTTTCTTAGTTGGTTTATTTTGTTTGCTGCAATAAATGGTTGGACCCCAACAAATTTCCTTTGGAGGAGATGTACTCCTTATCATTTCCCAAGAACACTCTAGTTTTCACTCTTATTAAAAATCGAGTGTTCTTCTTTTTCTGCTACTGCTTTTGGTTTTCGTTTTCGCCTTGATTTGCGTTCAGACCTTGTCATATCTTTTCATCAAGGTGTATTTTTGCCTCTGATCTTTATTGGTTTTCATCAAAAGAGGTGTTTATAAAAATTTCAAATGGTGTTGGAAAAGAGAAAAAGCTTTGTGCAAAATAGTGGTACAAGAAGGAGCTTGTGTAGACTGCGGCTTAGGCTTTTTCATGTCATGCTTGATGTCTTTTTGATAGTATGCTTAGTGGTTTTGCTGTAGCATGACTTGTCTCAAATAACTGAGATTGCTTAATGAGCCTTTGAAAAAATCATGCGTTGTTTTTATTGTACGGAAGCATTATTTTGGTTTTCTCCTTGATGCTTTATTTGGGTTGACTTGGCGCATGCTCACACATGTTAGACTCTTACAAAGTCGCCAATAGCCTTCATGATCATTTAGTTTTTGACTTTTGATGCCATCTTATGCTTCTTTTAATGTCGCTTTGTCGCTTTGCATGATTATGGCCATTATTGCTCTCTTAGTTGGTCGCCCCCAGTCTTTTGCTAGCCCTCGCCTTGTACTGAGTATGAGCTCTACTCGTGCATCCAACTCCTAAAAGCCAAAGTTTTCCAAAGTGTCCACCATACATACCTACTAGCAATTTGCTATTCCAAGTAAATTTGACTTGCTTTTATTTTCTCTTCAAATTAAACTCTTACCAGTGTTATGCGAAATTCGGTCAGTAAAGCTCTCACGAACCGGAAGGCACACTTTACTTTTTCATGTTCTTAAAAATTTGACATTGTGGTCTCTTATGTTGAGTTGTTATGCTTGCAAGTTGTAAGTTGGATTCTAGCCTAGCCATGCTGTCATGGGCAAGCTTTCAACATTGCACTTCTTAATTGAGTTGATATCGTGATCTTTTGTTTATGGATGCCCGCGGTGTGAAATGAATTGGGAATCTTGTGGGGATCATGGAGTTTGTATATGTGTTAGGGAAACGCCGGGCCGCTAATCTAAGCCATGCATAATTCATGGTGGAAATTTGCAGCATACCCATGGTGAATATTCGACAACGCATCTCACAATAAAAAGCTAAACAAATGGCAAATAAAAGAGATGTCGAGGTGTTCATTGTCTGCTTGTCCTGTCATTTTGGTGTGGGCTTGTTCCATGTCATCGGGCACGGAGGTACCCCATTGGCGGTTCTCAATGATATGCATATACTTACAATGACAAGAGCCTTGCTTGGGACTCTAAGTAAAGTAGCATGAGGTTTGGGTACTCGTATTCACGGGGCACGAGGTTTTCAACTTATGATTTGTCAAGCATATGCATCATAATTGTTCTCACATTAACTTTAACCATTCAAGATGCTTATGATGGGGGCAATGAGAGCTCAAAGCCGGTAAGTACCATAATTTTTGAAGGTTATAAAACTTGCAATCACTGCTTCCCTCTGCGAAGGGCCTTTCTTCTACTTTTATGTTGAGTCACCACCTTCTATCTTTATGCACCATTAAGAGAGCATAGTTGTCATTCTTAGTGTGATATGCATTGTCCCAAAGTTCATTGATTGATTCATATTGTTGTTTTCACTTGTTCTCAAATTATTTGTATCTAGTCGCCCTCTTAAACTTGAAGGTGTCCTATGCATTTATGTTTTGCTCTCTTTGAAGGACAAGCTGAAAACCATTTGTATGTTTTTCCTTATGATTTGAACACACGTTTGAATTTCATTGTTTCATTTTCATGATCTTTTGTTTGTGTTCATTTGCATGTTTACAACATGGTTGCTAAGTTCTTATTGTCAAGATTATATCTTCATGCCCATGTTTTAAGTTCTTATGATCCCAGCTCACAAATGCTTACATAGATGATCAAGATTGTGTAGGTGCATGTCACCTCAAAAATTATTCTTTTGTTATCACTTACCTACTCGAGGACGAGCAGGAGTTAAGCTTGGGGATGCTTGATACGTCTCCAACGTATCTATAATTTTTGATGCTCCATGCTTGTTTTTACACCATTTGCCTATTGTTTCGTTACACTTTGTGGCACTTTTATGCATTTTCCGGAACTAACCTATTAACGAGTTGCCACAGTGCCAGTTCTCTGTTTTTTGCTGTTTTTGTGTTTCAGAAGTGATACACAGGAAATATTCTCGGAATTGGACGAAACAAGTTCCTGAAGTCTTATTTTACCCGGAAGCTTCCAGAGATCCGAAGGAGAGTAGGAGGGGGGCCACCAGGGCCCACACGCCAGGCTCGCGTGGCCAGGGGCCTGGCCGCGCCGCCATGGGGTGAGGGCCCCTGGCCCCACTTCTGACATCGCCCCTTCGCCTATAAAGACCCCCCGACGGAAAAAACCTAAGTACCCCGATCAATTTTCCAGAACACATCGCGATCCGCCGCCGCCATCGACCCGAAGATCGGGAGGGTCCAGAAGCTCTTCCCGGCACCCTGCCGGAGAGGGGAATCGCCACCAGAGGTCTTCTTCATCGCCATGCTTGCCTCCGGAGCGATGAGTGAGTAGTCTACCTTGGACTATGGGTCCATAGAAGTAGCTAGATGGTTGTCTTCTCCACCATGTGCTTCATGTTTAGATCTCATGAGCTGCCCTACATGATTGAGATCACCGTTATGTAATTCTACATGTTTGGTTTGTTGGGATCCGATGAATATTGGTGTTTATGATTGAGTTGCTATACTGAATATTATCTTATGTTATCTCTATGTTGTTTATGATCTTGCATGCTCTCCGTTGTTAGTAGCTATCTTGGCCGAGTAGTTGCTAGTGACTCCAAGAGGGGGTATTTATGCTCGATAGTGGGTTTATGCCTCTATTTAACCTGGGGGAGTGACAGAAACCTGTAAGGTTGTAGATGTGTTGTTGCTACTAGGGAGAAAACAACATTCATATGCTCAAGGGCATATGCTTTGTTTACATTACACACTTTGCTTAATGCAATTATCTGTTGTTCTCAACTTAATACTCATGGGGTGTTCGGATTGATATCCCCGGGAGTGGATTATTAGTCATAGATGCAGTTGGATGGTGGTCTATGTATTTTGTTGTAATGCCCAGAGTAAATCTCATAGTGATCTTCTTGACATATCACATTTATCTTTATTCTATCAATTGCCCAACTGTAATTTGTTTACCCAGCATGTGTTATTTATCTTATGGAGAGACACCACTAGTGAACTGTGGATCCCGGTCCTATTTCCATCATATTGCTATTACCTGTTTACTTTACTCGCACTGTTTACTTTATTCGCATACTCTACTGTTTTCCACTCGATACGCTCATAACCTTTGTTTCAAGCAAACCGGTGAGATTGACAACCTCATCGCAAGTTGGGAACAAAGTACTTGGTTGTGTTGTGTGTAGGTTCCGCGTTGCAGCTAGCAAGCAAAGCTTGGACGAGGCGCCATATATAAATTGTCCGAAGCTGTCGCAAACTAGCAAGCATCACCTTCAGTCGTCATTGTCTGCTTTTCTCCTGAACGATAAACCTTGGTTTCTTAACTGAGGGAAAACAAGCTGTTATACTCATCATACCTTCCTCTTGGGGTTCCCAACGGGCTGGTCATTCACCACGCACAAGGACCTCTGATCTCCCACATCAACTTGGAGTATCAGTCCTATGCATTTATGTTTTGCTCTCTCATGAAGGACAAGCTGAAAACCTTTTGTATGTTTTTCCATATGATTTGAACACACATTTGACTTTCATTGTTTTATTTTCATGATCTTTCATTTGTGTTCTTTTTCATGTTATAACATGGTTGCTAAGTTTCTTCTATCAAGATTATATCTTTCATGCCCATGTTTTAAGTTCTTTTGATCCCAGCGCACAACGCTTACATAGATGATCAAGATTGTGTAGGTGTATGTCACCTCAAAAATTATTTCTTTGTTATCACTTACCTACTCGAGGACGAGCAGGAGTTAAGCTTGGGGATGCTGATACGTCTCAAACGTATCTATAATTTTTGATGCTCCATGCTTGTTTTTACACCATTTGCTTAGTGTTTTGTTACACTTCGTGGCATTTTTTTGCATTTTCCGAAACTAACCTATTAACAAGATGCCACAGTGCCAGTTCCCTGTTTTCTGTTGTTTTTGTGTTTCAGAAAAGTTACACAGGAAATATTCTCAGAATTGGACGAAACAAAAGCCAAACATCCAGAAATTTACCGAAGCTTCCAGAGAACCGAAGAGGAGACGGAGAGGGGCCACGAGCCGGCCACACAATAGGGCGGCGCGGCCTAGGCCCTGGCCACGCCCCCTATGTGTGAGACCACCTCGGTCCACTTCTGACGCTGCCCCTTCGCCTATAAAGACCCCCCGACAGGAAAAACCTAAGAACCCGATCAGTTTTCCAGAAACACATCGCGATCCGCCGCCATCGTCGACCCGAGATCGGGAGGGTCCAGAAGCTCTTCTTGGCACCCTGCCGGAGAGGGGAATCGCCACCGGAGGTCTTCTTCATCGCCATGCTTGCCTCGGGTGCGATGAGTGAGTAGTCTACCTTGGACTATGGGTCCATAGCAGTAGCTAGATGGTTGTCTTCTCCACCATGTGCTTCATGTTTAGATCTCGTGAGCTGCCTTACATGATCGAGACTACCTTTATGTAATTCTACATGTTGTGTTTGTTGGGATCCAATAAATATTGGTGTTATGATTGAGTTGATGTGTTGAATATTATCTTATGTTATCTCTATGTTGTTTATGATCTTGCATGCTGTCCGTTGTTAGTAGCTATCTTGGCCGAGTAGATACTAGTGACTCCAAGAGGGGGTATTTATGCTCGATAGTTGGGTTCATGCCTCTATTTAATCTGGGGGAGTGACAGAAATGTCTAAGGTTGTAGATGTGCTGTTGCCACTTGGGAGAAAACAACATTCTTATGTCCAAGGGCATATGCTTTGTTTACATTACACACTTTGCTTAATGCAGTTATCTGTTGTTCGCAACTTAATACTTGTGGGGTGTTTGGACGATATCCCCGTGGGTGGATTATTAGTCATAGATGCAGTTGGATGACGGTCTATGTATCTTGTTGTAATGCCCAGAGTAAATCTCATAGTGATCCTCTCGACATATGCACGTTATCTTTATTCTATCAATTGCCCAACTGTAATTTGTTTACCCAGCATGTTGCTATTTATCTTATGGAGAGACACCACTAGTGAACTGTGGACCCCGGTCCTATTTCCTTTATATTGCTATCACCTGTTTACTTTACTCGCACTGTTTACTTTTTGGCATACTACTATTGCTTTCCACTCGATGCGCTCATACCTTTGTTTTAAGCAAACCGGTGAAATTGACAACCTCATCGTAAGTTGGGAGCAAAGTATTTGGTTGTGTTGTGTGCAGGTTCCGCGTTGCAGCTGGCAAAGCAAAGCACTGGACGAGGCGCCTTATAAATTGTCCGGAGCTGTCGCGAATCTAGCAAGCATCACCTTCTTGAGTTTGGCTTTTTCTTGGATACGATTAAACCTTGGTTTCTTACTGAGGGAAAACTCGCTGCTGTACTCATCAAACCTTCCTCTTGGGGTTCCCAACTGGATGGTGATTTACACTATCACACACCGCCACAATAGCTAACCGAAGCCGACCACCCCAGCCGCCCTCCACCAACTGTCGCTGCCCTCCTTCCCTCTCTCTCTCGGTTTAATTCCTTTTTCTTCAGTTTTAGTGATTGGTTGTGTGCATCCTGATGTCTCGAATTGCTCATGATATTGAGTTGTTCCGAATGTATATTAATATCTTCTTAATATTAATATATTGCCCTTCGCAATAAAAAAATCTCCTCCCACAAGCAAAGCATGTCAGCAATTGATTCATGTGTGGCATAAGTGTTGGACCCGCGAGATAAGTTGGCTGATAAGACATATAATACGTGTAAACTAATGTGAATTGGGTGAAACATCTCGCGAGAATGAACAAGGCTAAATTAACCACCCGCGATTTTTCGAGTGAAGATTTGGTGCACATGCACTAATGATCTCTTTTTTAGAAAATGGAAACCATATTTTTTTAGTTTCAAGAAAATTGAAAAATATTCTTATGTAGCCAACAATTTATCCCACGAATATGCAAAAAAAAAATCAAATACTTTGTACTTTGGGCTACACAAAAATGAATCTAGCTCTAAGTATGTATATTTTTAAATCTACAAATTTTATCATATTTTGATATTTTTGTCTAGCCCACAATATAAAGAATTTTGTAATAAAATTTTGCATGTTTGTAGGTTACATTATTGGCCATGTCCAGATTTATTTTCATATTTTTAAACGTAAAATATACATTTAAACTAAAATAAAATAAAAGGATTACTGAAGCTTGGAAGCAAAACAAAACACTTTCCACAAATTTCCGCCCTAACAAGAAATAAAAAAAGTAATAGTGAAGGCTCATTGAATCATAGATAGGGCTATTGAGCGGTTGTCCGAGTGACAACCATGCATCATTGTTTGCATTCAATGCTCACAAAAGAAAAGCTTGGTTTAGATTGCTGTCATCAACGATATAACTATCGTAGCAATTGGTGTTGGCTAGGCTCACCATGTGGAGATTGTGGGCAGCTCGATCGGGAGAACCCTCGTGCCTACTCCCATTTGGGAGCACATGATGCTTCCGGGTAGCGTGTAAGTTCTTTCGCAAAAAAAAAGGGGTAGCGTGTAATTTTATTTTGGTTATAGGAACGCACTAATCTTTTTATTTGTACACATAATTTTGATCTACTCGTGAATTAAAAAAAGCTTTTATACATTTCTAAAATCAATTTCCTGAAAACGAAAAGAAAAGCAAAAACACAATTTCCCTCCATTCTCTTCTTCCTTGGCCGATACCAAAAGGTCAAGGCTAACACAAACCAAAGTCAACGCCGAGAACCAAGAAGAAGATCAAATCAAACTCCTTCCTTTTTCTCTCCGTCTCCCGAGGCTCCCGCGACCATGTCCGCGCGCCCGCCCCCGCCGCCGCGCCCGCGCCTGTCGCTGCCCCCGCGCTCGGCCGCCGAGTCCCTCTTCTCCGGCACCGGCGACGCCAGCCCCGGCCCGCTCACGCTCGCCTCCGCGCTCTTCCCCTCCGACGCCGACGCCAGCGGTGGCGGCGGGGGCGGCGGCGGCGATAGCGGCAGCGGTGCCTCCTCTGGCGCTGGGCCCACGAGCTTCACCCAGCTGCTCATCGGCTCCCTCTCGCAACCGCCTCCGCATCAGCAGACGCAGGAGAGAGGGAGGGGCGGCGGGGTCGCGAGGGCCGGGCCGGCGCTGTCTGTGGCGCCGCCGGCGGGGGCGGCCGTCTTCACCGTGCCCCCAGGGCTTAGCCCCTCCGGCTTATTCGACTCCCCCGGCCTAATCTTCTCGCCGGCCATGGTACGTACTCCAATTCTTAACACTTCTTTTTTTTAGTTTTTGCTGCGAAAGGTGGATTTGTTAGCTCTCATTTCCTCTCTTTCTGAGGAACTTAACTTTGATCTTCTTAGTTAAATGACGATGGCTCACTAGGTGCTTAGATTTTAATTTGTTAAGCGTGTCTCCGGTTCTTTGACTTGTAGAGCTGTTAATTCAACCTTGATCGGCACCATCAGTTCGTTAATCTTCTCGTCATTTCGTATGTGGTGACATTAGTGGAATTCTGGAAATCTGAGCGAATCAAGTACTGCTTTTCCATGCTGTTCTAAAGCTTGCCTAATACTGAGAATTAGGGAATATGGAGCTTCTGGAGGTGGCAATTTTACAGCTGCTCTGTTACTTTTAATGAGGTGACAACATCTAGTTTACTTATCGACCCCATAGGTTTGGCTGATAATGCATAAAGGTACTTTACCTTATTTGTTTCTGGCACTTTGTTGCAATTCCTTACCTTACCCTACAAACGAGAGATACAATTTCTCCCGATATTTAAGATGCACCAAATGGTGATTCGTCACATTGCCATGCCAATATCAATAATTGTACTACTGTCCTATCCCTAGTATGTATGATGCAATTACAAGTTGGCATGATTGTTTGATACTTGATACCGATGGGACAAGACAACTTTCCAGTGAAACAGTTTATTGTTAGTTCCTACCCTTTGATGGTCCTGACCTGTTGATTCTTGATAGGATCCTTCCCGAACATGTTACTCAGGCTGAGCACTTCACATTTTTTTTGTGTTTGTTGTTCCAAATGGCTGGTGCGTGTTGAGTAAAGCTGTAGTATGTATGTTTGTCAGTGAAAGTATAACTCTTGTTTGAGGCAAGTTCTCAACTAAGCGCATTCAGTATCAGTAAGATCTATAATTAATCTCCTCATGGCGAAGACTGAAGAGGAATCAACTCAAATATCCCCCGCAAAAAAGAACTCTTATATCATTTTATTCAGTACTTCTTTCGAGAATCTGGAGCATCTGTTTTAGTTTTCCATAAAGACAGTAAACCAAAATTTTACTTTACTTTACTTTACTTTATAGGGGGGTTTCGGCATGTCGCATCAACAGGCTCTGGCCCAAGTCACAGCCCAAGCAAGCCTTTCTCCACTCAGAAGGTTTGATCACATCGAACAACCATCATTTTCAGCAGCTGCAACATCATCTGGAGCTCTACAGCATATGAGCTCCGCACCCAATATGTCAGGAATGTCAGAGATGGCGACAACAATATCAAACAATGACAGTGCAGCCTTTCAATCTGCCGAGGCATCTCACAGGTACCAAGTTCCTGCCCCTGTTGATAAGCCTGCCGATGATGGCTATAATTGGCGGAAATATGGTCAGAAGGTGGTGAAGGGCAGTGATTGCCCAAGGAGCTACTACAAATGTACTCATGCCAATTGTCCTGTGAAGAAAAAAGTCGAGCATGCGGAAGACGGTCAAATATCTGAGATTATATATAAAGGGAAACACAATCACCAACGTCCACCAAATAAGCGGTCGAAAGATGGAAGCTCTTTAGCAGCCGAGCAAAATGAACAATCCAATGACACAGCATCTGGTTTGTCAGGCGTTAGGAGAGATCAGGAAGCTGTGTATGGAATGTCTGAACAACTATCAGGCTTAAGTGAGGGAGATGATAAGGATGATAAGGATGATGGTGAATCTAGGCCAAATGAAGTTGATGATAGAGAGAGCGACTGCAAAAGAAGGTGCTGCTAGCTGAGAATACAACTCCACTATGTGATTACATTATTGTGTTATTAAATTTAATTATTTCATTGCGTAGGAATATACAAATTTCTTCACAGAAGACCCTAACAGAGTCTAAGATCATTGTGCAAACTACCAGTGAAGTTGACCTTTTGGATGATGGTTATAGATGGCGCAAGTATGGGCAGAAGGTGGTGAAAGGAAATCCTCATCCAAGGTACCCTTTTCACTGTCCTCTAATCTTTTTTACTCACATAATATATATTGTAGCTCATATATAACCCAATGGACATGCTTCACTCCTCCAACTCCCTGTTTTCTGCCATTTCTCACTCAATTTATTTTCTTGAGAGTTCCAAATGGTGGCTGATGTATAGATCACCTATATCATCATTTTATGTGATCTGATGCATGCCTTCAGCAACTTTAAGCTATGCATTCTGCTCGGACGGCATGCGCCATAAGTTCACTTCACAGAAACAAGAATTTGTACCTCATTTTCTGTGGCATGATTCCTTAGTTGTTTTCTCTAGTCACCTGAAGGCAGATCATCAGAATACACTTCTGATGTGGTCGACACCTATAATGAATATAGCCACGAATATAAAATCAATGAACAGATTATGCAAGGCTACATCTATATTTTGTTCCTAACAAAGAGATAAACAACTGCTAGTGCACATAACCTAACTATAAATATGGGTTTGTTTTCATTGTTTTGCTGATGTAGACCACGGTTAGGTCGTTTTGTCCACATGGTCATCCGTCACCATTTTGAAGTCCATGCCACCTATTTTGTTCTCTCCTCCCATGTCACTCTTGCGGTGTGGCGACCAGTTTGGTGGTGGTGCAAAATCCAGGAGCATCTTTGGAATAGATGGCAGTCTGCCAGAGTTATGCCTGAAGGTTGATGATGCCATTATCTGTTGTGATGCCACACGGCGAAAGCCGGTGACACCGCTGTCATGTCGGCAACACACCAGAAAAATCATAATCTAAAACCAAAGGTTTGGAGGTTTAAGTAAGGTGAACGAAGAAATAGACCAGGAGTTACCTGTACAACTGCAATACCTGGCGAAGAATAAGGACTTGATGTAATGCTGCCTTACTGAGAGCTTGATCAAAAGCTGGGCCAGTATCAACCTTCACCATATTTCAAATGTTGATATTATCTTGATTGTGCTCGTAGGTTTCTTCACACTTGCGGCTCTCCTGAACAAATGCACTGCGATTCTTTTCCAACATTTGCATCTCTACTCAGAGAAGAACCTCCGCTACTATTAGATTTCTCTAAATACTAAATCTTGAATGTCCTCATTTGTCTGACCCATCCTATTGCATCCATACTAGGTGTCAGTTGTTACTTAAATTACAAATAAATTGTTAGTGAATTACTCTACATTTTCATGGTATCGTGAATGAGAACTATCTTGGAAAAATCCGTGCTTCTTAACATCAATCTGTATTTTGACATAATCAGAGATAGCAAAGTGAAATGCAGTTTGTAGATAATACCTGAATGTAAAGCTAGTCCAACATGGGAGGATCCCTGTGGAATTTGGTTAAGATAGAGCCCACCTGGGTGAGATACCAGAAATCGGCTCCTTTCAGAGTTTGAACCCTGGTCAGCAGGATGCGCTACTGCCACCTACGTGACCCTACCACTGATTGTAAATACTTCTGTACCAAAAAAGAACCATCTTAGCTGCACAAAAGGTGGAGCAAGATAAAGTGAACAAATAATACAGTGGTAGTATAAGTCGTGATTGATTGCTGTAGAATATAAAAGACATCCAAAAGCGAAAGGAATATCCTCATGTGTTGTTCTGGTTCTGACAAATGGCCTTTCCTGAAAGGTGTAGTAATATCGCTTCATCCAAATATATAATTCCTTTCTGAACATAATCAATTCTCTAAAAAGTGCTCATACTTGCATGTTTGTGCAGTTTCTGATGACCTAATCAGTTTAGATGGATGCATGTAGTTAATGACTTACTTGTTTCATGTCTTACCTACATGATCTCTTTTCTCTCTCTTCTTATAGGAGCTACTATAAGTGCACGTTTGCTGGATGCAATGTTAGGAAGCACATTGAGAGGGCCTCGTCAGACCCCAAGGCTGTTATAACAACTTATGAAGGAAAACATAACCATGAACCGCCAGTTGGTAGGGGCAACAACCAGAATGGTGGAAATTCAGCGTCTTCCAACAGGTCACAACAGAGAGGGCCGAATAGCATGTCTGGCAATCAAGCTTCTCTTACAAGAACAGACCTTAGCAACAGTAACCAGAGGCAAATTGGGGTTTTACAGTTTAAAAGGGAAGAGTAGACTTTGTTTGGGCTCTCTCTATGGAGTTCTTAAACTGGTATTTGGTTCGCTTTTATTCTGGCAAAGATTGGATGGGTGCAATCCTTGAAGTCATATTTCTCCAGACGTTCTTACAGTCAAACAATACAACGATATCATTATTTGCATTTTCCCCACAGATACTCAGAATTGCTCATACAGCACAGATAAACAGAATTGCCAATTGACGCAAATGCAGTATAATACTGGCTAGATGGAAGCTATGTATACTTGTTTATGTAGATGTGTCAGTTGTATACATGTTCACTCTGTAACTTAGAATAATTATTCCCCGTCATGTTTTTGTTTGTATTGTAATAATATTAAAAGGATAAGTGAATGTACAGATTTTTTCTGGTATCTATATGTTTGTTGTAATAATTTGTAGAAGATGAAATCAACACGATGGGTCGTCCGGGCTATATATTTTACTTTTTTTCATCCTCCAGTTCAACAGTTTATATTTGAGTTATCATGGAACAATTTTCTCTTTGTTCTTTATTATTAAAACTTTAACCTATTATACTCGTTACCTTGTTAGCATAAAGCTACCTTTGTTACATGTAGACTATATCACCGTTCATGATCATATCTCTTCTGATGCTAATTTATTTTGGATCCTTGCGATTGCTAAGGGGACATGTATGATTTGATTTGTTAAAAAAGATCACCTGTCACATTTTTCATTGGTTTTCCACAGTAAATAGCTGTTTCAGACTCATTGTCTAGCTGCAGGTGCTACTTGGAAGACAGTAATCTGAATCTCTATATAACTTCAGTTTAATTATTGTAACCCCTGCCTTGCAATTATATGAGGTACACTACCTTTTTCTCAACTTTGGCACCTCTCTCTTTTTATAGCCTAAAGACAATACTATGTGGAATTTTTCAAAAATTCTATATATGCTGGAGAGCATTGTTATTGGAAAATTCACGCACATCACTGTCAATATCAGCCAGAATGTCCTAATCTAGTGTTGCTGCGTCTACTCAGAATCCCAGTACTATTTGGTTGGTTGATCACCTTGAACCTTTTGGAAGAAACATCAGGTCATACCCTCCAAATGATTTCAGAATGAAGCTTGATAAGGACATTTTATCCTACATTAAGTAAACATTGTCTTTGTTTATTTTATTCGCCGCAGATATTGGCTTTCTCAACCACGTTTGACGTTAAAGTTTGCTTTGGCTAATACTTCTCTCCTAACATGATAATATAACTACCTAAATAGTAGGATTGATGTTTGGAAGCATCTTTGAGTTTTGAGCTAGGCTATCTTTCCCAAAGTTCTGTTACAAATCAAACTGTATTCTCACTGATTGCATGTATATCATGTCCATTTCTAGCTAGTGTGTGTGCTCTCCACATCTGCACCTCACTTGAAAAGCAATCTGGGCAGTTGGAATCTTGGACATTTTAAGGTCCTAGAAGGCTAGAAGCACTGTTCTTTCCTCCTATACTCCATTAGTGCATTGATTAGAGAGACCCTCTGTGCACCTTTATCTCCCATTTGGTCATTCCAAAAGCTTAGCTACTTTATTTATGCCCTAATTTTAGCGTCACCACTTGTTATGTACTAGCCTAGTCCCCAGGCCCAACTCTTTTGTTCCAAAAAATGGTTGTACAAAAAGTCCAAGATTCTACTGGAAGAATGTTCTTGTAGTATTGTGGCACTGGGAATCTGCATATGTCAAGTGGTACTGTAGCAGTAACCATATTTCCCAGATCTGAGAGCATGGATTGGATTGGAGCCTAGAAAAGTTACCAAAAAGCTGGTAGAAATCATTGAGTTTTTTTTACAACTCACTTACCACCAGGCCAGCCAAGTTGTGGATGTGCAGTAGACTAGTAGTAGTATGCATGCCTGTTGCTTTGCTTTGGGATCAAGGAAAATGGTGGGCTCATGATCTGAACAAGTGACCCAAAAATTGTTGGCAACTTTGGGTGGCAGTGTCAGGATGTGGATCTTATCCATAGACGACAATACAGCTGCAGGCGCTGGAGTAAGCTAAAATATTCGTTTCTAAAAATGTCAGAACATGGCATGAATTTGGAGCATGTATGTACTTGAATTGATAATTCATTGTGAAAAGCTGCTGTAATGCAGAATGTTTCATCTTGATAAAAATAGCATTCTTCCTTGACCAATTAGCTGAGGTACTACTTCAGGTACGTCAACAGCAGCAGAACAACTAAACTACCTTAGGCCTTCCACAACTAAACTACCTTAATAATAGCAAATGAGATTGCTTAGTTTAACCAAACTCTGAAGCAAGTATGTAATGTATGCAAAACTACACTAAATTATTTATTTATATGCTTTTATAATAACCCCAATCTCGAATTATTTACAGATTGAGCAATCTGATGGACCTGATGCACTTTCTAATTATACTAACATCACAGCTGTCCCCAGAACCAGCATTGGCAAATGGGTAAAAACTAAAAAAAATATAAAAAATATGAATGAGCATCACCATGATCATAAGAGGTTTCTGCTCTAGCATCTCTAGTGGAGTAACAGAGATTATGAACAGATTTAGGCAAACAAATCCTCTTTCCCTTCCAATTCCGACAGATCACGGGAGTGGCTGGCCTTGCAGTTCTGGTAGACCATGAAGGTGATGACAGTGTCAAGAACACAGATCATGGAGTGGATGTAGGCAATCAAGAACCCTTCGCAAACCATGGCCGAGCTTATCTTTCCGTCGACAATGTAGAGTTTCATGACCCTGAGCTGGAACAGCCCCTCGACGGCGGTGGTGGCCAGGCTCGCCGGCAACGCCACGGCAACGGCGGTGGCAGCGTCGCCCCGGACGAGCAGAAGCGCCTTGAGCAGGGCGTGGCAGCCGCCCCGGCCTCCCTCGGCCGCCGCGACGACGGTGGCGAGGTTGCAGACGGCGGCGGCGTTGGCGAGCGCGACGGAGTAGACGATGACGCCGGCGGCCGAGAGCGCGAGCACGGCCCTGCCATCGGAGCCCAGACTTAGCGCCTCAGCGGCGTTGAACGCCGCTAGCAGCGCGGCGAACACCGCAGCATTGGCGAGCAGGAGCGCCGCGAAGTTGGCGAGCTGCGTCCGCGCCATCGCCGGGTAGCGCGGGAACGACGGGCGGGACAGCTTGTGGCACCGCGGCGTGGACTGCATGGCGCGCACGGCGCAGGCCTTGGCGAGGAGCAGGAAGGAGAGGGAGAATGGCAGGGTGGCGAGGAAGGAGAGGGCGGACTGCGAGAGCCTGTGGTTGAGGAGGAAGAGGAGCTGCGACGCCGGCGGGAACCCCGCGGCGACGAGGACGCGGCGGAGGCGGCGGGAGAGCGCCGGGAGGAGCGAGGGGCGCGCAAGCAATGCCAATGCCGCCGGGGAGCGGGAGAGGAGCGCGGCGGCGGAGAAGGGGAACGCAAGGAGCGCCGCCCCGGAGGCCGCCGGGTGGTAGTGCGTGAAGAAGGCGTGGAGCGCCGTCCTCATGATCCTGGTGGCGCTCCCCATTGCTCTGAGCTGAGCTGAGCTCTGTTGATTGAGATCGTGCTCTGTTTCCTGGGTTGGGTTTGTTGTGACTTTGCGGAATGTTTGCTTCTGGAGGGGTTTGGACCGGTGCGGTGCGTGTGTGTGTGTGTGTGTGTGTGTGTGTGTGTGTGTGTGTGTGTGTGTGTGTGTGTGTGTGTGTGTGTGTGTGTGTGTGTGTGTGTGTGTGTGTGTGTGTGTGTGTGTGTGTGTGTGTGTGTGTGTGTGTGTGTGTGTGTGTGTGTGTGTGTGTGTGTGTGTGTGTGTGTGTGTGTGTGTGTGTGTGTGTGTGTGTGGAGGGATTGGGTTTTTCATGTACTACCATTCCTCTCCTGTTGCCATGTTGGGTAGGATGTGATATTGCCCACCTGCTATGCTGGTCCAACAACTCATGCAATCTGTGCTTATACTTGGAATTTGGTTTGCAAGGAGGGTGAGATGCAGCCCTCTGGCATTGCACAATGCAGTGCTGTTAGCAACACATTTCATTCTAGTGCATACGCAACGCTTGTGAACAACCACTAGTTTTTTTTTCCGCACAATGCAAAAGGTTAGCTGTTCTCATTAATTAAGAAGAGGTTTAAGAGATAGGAAATGTCTAGACTAAGCCATAGGACTTCGTAAAAAATGTGTTGGTACATTGATGTTGAAAGACTAGCTCCGCTCCTTCCAAATCTCACAATGGCAAGCTTCATCCACCACTCCTCCACCGGTCTCATTGGCCCAACTATCCGGATGGATGTTGTGGCAACCACACCAAGCTTGTATCCCTTTCCAAATCAGAATGGTGAATCCACATTGATAAAGAAGATGTCCCGCCGACTTTTGCACTTAATTGCAAAGAGGACAATTACAACAATTTTTCCAACCCCGACGCTCGAGACGATCCGCCGTCCAAATCATGTTATGCATCACTGTGGGGACCCCGGTTTACCACCCGGAATTCCCGTTATGCATACAACTCACGATCCCATGATCAGTATGTCGTGAGTCCACATAACCGAGCTGATATCAAAGTTACATCATCCTTTACAATATCGGATAAAATACTTACAATTGGTCACCTGACCAAGCAGGATATTGCCACGCAGGGCAAGTCTATAACTAAGCAGCGAATACCAAGCATCGTTGATGGCCCAAGCCATGCCTACTACCCTACAGGCAACTGACTGGGAGACGTTCCTAGTTCACACCGGCGCCGTCGAACTCCTCACCATCATCCTCATAACCTTCTTCATAATCTGGCCAAGTTAATAGCCAGGGACAAAGCCGTGAGTACATTTTGGAATTGTACTCACAAACCATCTAAGAGAGGAAATTTATTCACATGCTATATGGCTGTAGCAAGGGTTGGCTTAGTTTTAGTAACTATGTGCTATTACCTTCTCGTGTCGATATAGCATGTCCCACGACATTTCTATATCCTTATTAAAGAAGATTTGTAGAAAGATTCTTGTGTCGATATAGCATGTCATACGACATCTCTATATCCTTATTAAAGAAGATGCTTTCAAGAGAAGTCCTTGCAAAAACTCCAGGAAAGGGGGAAACTCCTTTTCAAGAGAAAAGCCGGCGGTCAATCAAACATGACCACCATCCTTATTTAATTCCAGTCAATCAAACATGACCACTTCCATTCCTTCGGCAGTACCCTGCAAGTACTCCGAACCATAACCGTGCCACGGCAGTACCCTCCGAGTACTCCGTCCGGCACCCTTCTCCATTTTCTCAAAAACCATTTATAAAACCAAAACCTGACATTGGGCAATGTAGTGATCTCCACAACCGTCCATGACCGAGGACGCGGCTATTCGAATAGTTTTACACTCTGCAGAGGTTGTACACTTTACCCACACCAACCGATAAATCCGCCGGGATACCACCACGGACCGTCATACAAAAGTATGCGGGTTTCGGATAATCGATCAAAGCCCTCCATCTACCTCCCTTAGTACGGGTGCCTACCCTGTGGAGTTTACCTCCCCGGCACGTCCCGGCAGTACCTCCTCCAGAGCGTAACTCCGGCGCCACGGCGGGAGAACCCAAGTGTCTTCCGGCCGGATAAATCCCGAAGGATCCCGATTTACTATTGCCCATAAACTAGCGGCAACCCGGATTCCGGAGTCCTGCAGACCCCTATATAGTATGAGGCTCCCCGCACTAAGGCAAATAAACTTCGAACTAAGCCCGTCCCATACCGGGTAATGTGGTTGCACTGTTTAATTGCTTCGAGCGACTACAAAGAAACACCGATGCCTTTTTCTGAAACCACCAACTCCTTTCTTCCATAACCCAAGTGTCCATTTGTCCCAAAATTCATTTAGGAAACACTTCAGTGGAGTAGATACTACTCCAAGGTTTTCATAAACATTTTCGAAACCAAATCAACAAGCAAGAAACAGTACTTCTAGAGGTTTGCTCAAAAAGTTTTTGTTGGCCCTCATTTTTGGCTCACTAAACACGACTTAAACAAGGTTACAAAAAGTGGGGTGTTACAATCACAAGCCAAGCAAAGAATTTGCATTTGGGAGGAACCCAAGACTTCCAAGCCGAGGCATTGATGGAAGTTGAGATGGTGCCCTCAAATTGCATCATGTAGGCCGTTTTGGCGGAGTAGGTTCCATCAGTTGTGAATTTTCAACGAATGTTGTCGAGGACATCTTGAGAGAGGTTGATTTCGAAGACTGATTTCCAAAGGGTGACAAATTGGTGTATGTGATCGATGCCAAAATTTTGTTGAATCTTGAGATTATTGATCCAAATGTTGTTCTCTAGTGCCCTGGTCGTACAATTCGTCTTTTCTTACTTCTTCAAAAAGCTCAGGGGCGATGTCCTTAGGCAGAATACCATGGAGGCCAAAATTTAGCTTTTTTTCCCGTTGCCAACCGAGACACTCGTTGCGGCCGCAAACCTCGTCGTTTTTTCGTTGCATGGATTTCCAAGACGGATCCAAGATTTAGCATGTCCACCCCCGACATAGTCACACAATCTTGTGCTGGTGGTAGTACTTAGTAGCAGATTGACGAGGCGTCACGTATATAATAAAAACAAGACAAGAGAATGCGTTTCTGAACTGGACCTCTCGTGGTACGACATGAAAAATGGTCTAGAAACAGGACATCAAGATGCTAAGATGATTCATCTCGAATGTGCATGCTACAGTACTAAAGGATAGTAGTTTCACAAAATTCACTTTCAGAACTGAGCTTTACCACCCCCTCCCTATTCAGTTTAAACATTCTTCATGCTTTTCGTGATTAAAGTTCAAAAAGCATACGGTTCATCCTGAGATTTCAAAACATCTCACATGTAACTCATAACTCTCCCCGAACCGTCATTGACCGTCCTACAAGTTCAATGTTCGTCAGCTAGTTGACTGAGTTCACATTATCCCCGTACAAATGCTGCTGAAATGGTGATGAAGCCAATTTCACCTTTAAACCGCAGGACGTACTGCATGTGAGTGTAGGAAACTTATTTGAAAAAATAGTACAACTCGAGACTCTTGAACTTGCATCCTAACGAGCCTGACTCAAGTTACTCCTTGTTTGCAATGAAGATGAATTATTCATGTGTTAGTGTTGAACCATTCTGGCCCAAGAGGCCCAAGCCCATGAAGTGCTGACCTATAAAAGGAAGGGGCTGGAGAAGAGCAAGACCTAATCCAAGCATCCAGCCGCTAGTGATATCTGTGTGTGTGTGTTAGAAAGGTGATTCCCCTCTGAATCAACATGGTATCAGAGCTATGGTTGCTGGGTGCAGTGGTGGTGTGAAAGACTGCTGAGGGCAGCGGAGCTGCGGCTGCTGCGGGCAGCGACAGTGGTAGGGCAGAAGGTGTTAGGGGTTGAAGAGTTGTTGTTGTGTACTTGAGGGTGCCAGTTACAGCGGTGAAGATGACTAATGCAAAGAGTCGAGCTGAGGCTCTGGAGAAGCTCACCACATTCCTTGCCTCCAAGGCAGATGGCCCAACCTCTGGGGCTATCGTGCCTCAAGAGGAAGTGGTCCAGAAGCTTGTGTTGGTGCCAACTGACCTCAAACTTGAGGGTGCTGCCAACTATCTGAGTTGGTCTCGGAGGGCGAGGTTGGCTGTGGAGCAGAAAGATCTTGATGGGTACTTGTTGGGTACTATTGGGGAACCAGGAGACAAAACTAGTGCAGAAGGGAAGAAGTGGAAGGCCATCAACTCCTTGCTTATTGGGTGGCTGTTGAATTCAGTGGTGCCCTCCCTTGGGCGATCTATGGAAGGGCTATCCACTGCTGCTGAGATATGGAAGACATTGTCCACCCAATACTCCGGCAAGGGCAATGTTATGCTCATTGCTCAGACAGATGGGAAGATTTGTCGCTTGCGCCAAGGTGAAAATTCAGTGATGACATATGTGGCTGAGCTGCAAGCATTGTGGGCAGACCAGGATAACTGTGACCCTCTCGAACTCTATGATGCAGCATGCATTGAGTCGGGACAGAAATAGATAGCACGCAGACGCGTGTTACAACTTCTGGAGGGGCTCCATAAGCGCTTCGATGGAAGAAAAGCTTCTCTGTTGCATCATACCTCACTGCCCACTATTGATGAGGTTATTGCAGCAATGACTCAAGAGGAGGTGCGTCTATCTCTTGAGCAAGCGGATGAGAAGACTGTACCGGCCTCAACATGCGTAGTTGTCGAGCCACTAGGGATTGTTTTACCTGTGGGGAGGTAGGTCACCTAAAGTGGAACTGTCCAACTCGTGGCAGGGGCAGGGGATACACTAGAGGGAGTAGGATGGCTGGTGGCAGAGGTGGATATTCAGGATACCACAGGGGGCAGACTACCAGAGGCCGAGGTGGATACTCAAGAGTTCAGAAGGCTCACATAGCAGTTGATGAGGGGGACAGTGGGATGTCCAAGGGTGCAGAAGTAGGTGATGCTACCTATGGAGACTTTGCCCACTGGGTCTCCACAGATGAAGGTAATTCTGAAATAGCATCTCTTGCTACTAATGAAAATGATACATAATGGGTTTTAGACTCGGGAGCATCTAAGCATGTTGCGGGTAAATTTTGTGTATTTGAGTCTTACAACAAGCATCCTCCTACTCACAATGGAAGCATCCAAACTGCTGATGGTACAAGACAGCCTGTCATTGGGGTTGGCACAGTAAAGTGCACTTCAAACATTTCTCTATCCTCAGTTTTACATGTGCCGGCGTTCCCTGTCAATTTGGTCTCTTTGAGTGCTCTAATTGATGATATCGATTGTAGTGTGACTCTTGACAAGTTTGGTGTCTTGATTTAGGAGCGACTGATGAGGCAGATGGTTGGGATTGGCACCAGGCATAGAGGACTCTGGTATATGGACAAAGGGGTGAAGCCAGAGTTGGTGTACGCTGTGTTAGGGCATTTTCTAGCCTCCCTAGTTTTGTGTGTTAGTTGACAACACCAGGACATTTTACCAATGCTTTTGTGCAGGAAGTTTGGCCGGATTTTTTGGCCGGATTTTTCCAAAACTGGGCCGGATAATCCGGCCACCCCTGAAAACGGCTAAGGACCAGAAGCACCAAGATGCGCGTCACCCAGATCTTGGGGCGGATTTTTCGGCCGGATTATTCCAGAAGTGGGCCGGATTATCCGGCCGCCGGATTATCCGGCCGCCGGATTATCCGGCCGCCGGATTATCCGGCCGCCGGATTATCCGGTGCAAGTCTGGGGCGGATAATCCGCCCCCCCCCCCCCCCCCGTGAAAATGGCTAAGGACCAGAAGCACCAAGATGCACGTCACCCAGATCTTGGGGCGGATTTTTGGGCCGGATTTTTCCAGATCTGGGCCGGATAATCCGCTCCCCCCCCCCCCGCGAAAACGGCTAAGGACCAGGAGAAGACCCGGTGCGCGTCATGCAGATTCCTGGCCGGATTATTCCAGAAGTGGGCCGGATTATCCGGCCGCCGGATTATCCGGTGCAAGTCTGGGCCGGATAATCCGGTCCCTGGGGACTGCAACGGATACATTTCGGGAAGGGGTATTTATACCCCCTCCTATCTTCTTCCCCAGCTTGCTCGT
Organism: Dactylis glomerata; assembly: GCA_007115705.1. Taxonomy (NCBI): domain Eukaryota; kingdom Viridiplantae; phylum Streptophyta; class Magnoliopsida; order Poales; family Poaceae; genus Dactylis; species Dactylis glomerata. Next base: position 111,954 of record QXEO01001459.1, read on the forward strand.
CCTCATCAAGAACAAGACACCATTTGGAGCCAACCTCACCTCAAGATCTCCACCCTCAACCACCCAAAGTCTTAGATCTTTGGAGGATCGAAGGAGGAGATCCCGATCTACATCTCCACCGAAGGAATTTCTTTTTCCCCTCCTTTTGCTTGAGGGATTTACTCCTAGTGGTTCTTTGGAAACACTAGGTGGTTTGATTCGAGTTTTCTCTAGTCTTTGTGGATTCTAGCCTCCGTGGCTTTCTTGGGAGCCTCCAATTCAGTTGTGGATGTGTGCCCCAATCTCCGTGTAAGGGATTCGGTGAGTTCCCCCAATACCACCGCTTAGTGGAACGAGCTAGCCTCCGTGGCTTGCTCACCGGAGAATAAGGTGAGCCTCCGTGGTGTTGGTCGACTCCGTGTCACCACACCTCTCCAACGTAGACGTACTTCCCCTCAAAGGGAAGGAACTACGGGAATACATCCTTGTGTCTCCGGTCTCCGCTCCTTGGTTATTTCTTACCCGAACTCGCTTACTTGCTTACTTGCTTACTTGTTCACTTGCTTGCTTGCCACTTAGGAAATTCACCTAGTTGCACATCTAGAGAATTTACTTTGTGTCAAGCCTAAAATTGAAAAAGGTAAAATTTTGTGTAGCGCCTATTCACCCCCCCCCCTTCTAGTCGCCCGTGAGATCCCTTTCAATTGGTATCAGAGCCTAGTGCTCTTTGATTGGGCTTAACCGCCTAAGAGTCCATGGGCGAAGAGGAGCCCGCCACTAAGGCGGATTTTAACAACATAATGACTCGCATGGATGCTATGATGGCAGCCATGGAAAGCCAAAAATCTCAACTTGATGCTCTCACTAGTGGAACATCAAGTACCACTCCACCAACTCCGGTTGACACCTCGGGTAAGGATAAGCCATCCTTAAACGAGGAAGATCCGGAGAAGGATGGGAATGAGAACAACGAGGATCCCCCCAAGAAAGATGACACCTCTCGGGGACATAGCACGGAGGTTCCACATCCTACGAGCTATGTCTCCGGAAGGCACCTTCAAATGCCACACCTTGCCTCATGCGGCCCACCGCCACAACTTGATGCTTCTAGCTTTGCCAATTGGCAAGATAACATGCGCTCTCACATCAATTTCGTGTCTATTGAGCTTTGGAGGATCATTGAGCAGGGTTATCATCCAACTTCCAAGGACTTGACCAACTTGCTACCTTGGGAGCAAATCGACAAGCAGCTCAATGCCTCCGCCTTGCACCTCATTCACATGTCTCTCTCCGAGAAGGACAAGGCCTTTGTTCGCAACATCTCTTCCGCCAAGGAAGCTTGGGATGCTCTCACCAACCTCTTCATCGGCAATGAGAGCATTCAAGAGTCCAAGTTTGATGAGGCATCTAATGAAGCGGACAACTTTGCTATGCTTGATGGTGAATCTCCCGAAGAACTTCATCGGCGTCTCTCGGCACTCCAAGTGAAGCTAGTCGACCTCGGCTCCACTCAATGTGATGGGAGATGGATGAAGAGGAAATTTGTCCAAGCCCTCTTGCCCTTCTTCAAGGATACAATGAACTCAATCAAGGGAGATGCCAACTTTAGAAAGATGACCGCTCATGATATCTTGCAAGAGATTGTGGCAAGGAAGATCTCCGAGAAGAATGCGGATGATGCTCTAGCTCGTGCACGTGGTGTGCGTGCACCCAACCTTGCTTTGAAGGCAAAAGTCTCTCTTCATGAAGAAGCAAGTTTTATGGAAGAGGAAGAGTCTATGAGTGGAAGTCCCGAAGACATGAAGTATGCTCATGCCGAACACATGGCTCTTGCTCAACGGGCTTTCATGAAGAAGTGGAAGTCATCAAGTCCCTCCAAACCTAAGGCCACAAGTAGAGTGAGAACATGCTACAATTGTGGGAATCAACACCACTTCATCGCGGATTGTCCCTATGAAAGAGTGGAAGATCACAATGGAAGACTCATTCGCAAGGAGATGAAGGCCAAGTCTTACCCACCAAGGAACTTTGATAAGAAGAAAGCCGTTCCAATACATGCCTTGACGACTCAAGAAGAATACCCATCCGGTGATGATGCAAGTGATGATGAAGAAGTAGGAAGGGCCGCCATCGCCATCGCCAAGCCCATCTCTTCACCATCCCTCTTCGCTTCCGCAAACGAGTCCAAGCGCTCCAACTCCAAGGGAACATGTCTAATGGCTCACGCTACAAAGGTATCACCGACTTTCACACCCATCATACCTAGAAGCTTATCTTTGATAGATTGTGTTGATACTAGTAGTGATAAGGATGAGCCTAATGAATTTGACACCTTTATGTCAACCTTGCATGGGGAGACCAAAACTCAATTTGAGATTCTCCTAAATCAATATAATGAGTCTCTACAACTTAATGATAAAAATAAGGAACGCATCTTTGAGCTAGAAGGGCATGCTCGTGAGTATGCCGATGAAATTGCAACCCTCAATCAATCTCTTGAGGTTGAGCAAGATCTAAGGATGGCACTTGAGGCATCCAAGTTAGGTCTTGAAGAATCCTATAACTTGGACATTGCTAGGCTTAAGAATGATCGTGATATTGCTCAATCAGTTGCTAATGAACTTAGGCTACAAAATGAGAAACTAAATCTTATGATTGCTAAAGAAGCAACCAAGTTATCTTCTAGCACCTTTGTTGCAAGTACTTGTTACACTAACCCTCTTTATGAGAAAGATGCCCCCAAAGGTGACACAAGGCTTGATGAGCTCTTGAGTGCACAAAAGCAACATGGTGACAAGACCGGGCTTGGTTTCACTCCCAAGTCCAACAAGAAGAGGAACAAGAAAAAGAACAAGAAGAAGAACAACAAGAAGACGCAATTTCTTGTGCCCACTCCTCCTCCTAAGAAGCACATCCCAAATGACATATGCTTTGACGAGGATGGCAATGTTTATGAGGAGGAGGGGGAGCTCGTGAGGGAAGTGGTTGGGAATGCCAAGAGGGCAATGCCCAATCATAACGACTTTGCGGGAAAATATAACCCCTCCTATGTTCTTCGCCGTGCTTATGATGGACATGTTTATGCTAAATTTGTTGGCTCGCCTAATGAACGCATTGCTTGGTCTATTTGGGTTCCTAAGACCCTTGTCACTAACAAAAGAGGACCCATTGAAAAATGGGTACCTAAAAACAAAGCTTGACTTTTGTAGGGCTTTGCTTCCGGTGCGGGACAATGGATAATTGATAGCGGGGCTACCAATCATATGTCCGGAAGCAAAGAGTTGGTGAAGGAGCTTCGCACCGGTTCATCTAGTGCGGGCTACGTCACCTATGGAGATTCCTCAAGGTCAAAGGTATTGGGTCTTGGTAAAGTTGTTATATCTCAAGATGTTACCGTGGAGAATGTCATGCTCGTTGAGTCTCTCTCTTACAATTTACTTTCCGTAGCTCAACTTGCCGATATGGGCTTTGCAACTTTCTTTGATGTTGGGATTGTGGTTCTTTTGTGGAGCAAGTCTCTTAAAGTAGCTTTTGTTGGGCATGTTGAAAACGGCTTATATGTGATTGACTTCTCGGAGAAGGTCATTAAAGCCGCAACTTGCTTAATGGCTAAAGTTGACGTGGGATGGCTATGGCATCGCCGGCTAGGCCACGTCAATATGAGAACTTTGCAAAGACTCCACAAAGGTAACCACATCCTAGGACTAACCGATCTAACCTTTGCCAAAGATCGTGTGTGTAGAGCTTGCATTGAAGGAAAGATGCATGAACTTCCTCATCCTAGCAAGACGATCATTTCTTCTAAAAGGGTCTTGGAGCTCCTTCACATGGACCTCTTTAGCCCTCCATCTCATGCAAGTCTAGGAGGGAAGAAGTATTGCTTGGTGATTGTTGATGACTACTCAAGATATACTTAGGTCTACTTCTTCAAGCACAAATACGAGACCCAACAAACCGTCAAGGACTTCATCAAGGAAGTGGAGCGTCAATTTGGCCAAGATATCTTGATGATTCGAAGTGATAACGGGACGGAGTTCAAGAACTACACCGTCAACGAATTCTTGAGTGATGGGGGAATTCAACATCAATACTCCACTCCCTACACTCCACAACAAAATGGTGTAGCCGAGCGGAAGAACCGAACCTTGATGGACATGGCAAGGTCAATGTTAGCGGAGTTTAAGTCTCCGTATAACTTTTGGGCCGAAGCCATCAATACCGCTTGTCATGCTTCTAACCGGCTATATCTTTGCAAGGGCTTGAACAAGACTCCTTATGAGATCCTCACCGGCAACAAGCCTAACATCAAATACTTTCGAGTATTCGGTTGTAAGTGCTTCTATCTTAGAAAGGGTGTTCATTTGTCCAAGTTTGATTCTAAAGCTCTTGAGGGTATCTTTGTTGGTTATGCCGCCGAATCTCATGCTTTTAGAATCTTTGACAAAGAGTCCGCTCGTGTTGTTGAAGTTTCTAACGTGAGATTCGACGAGAATGACGGCTCCCGTGTGGAGCAAAGTGGTGTTTGTGATGTAGGTGACGAAATACCTCCTCAAGCCATAAGAAGAATGGGTGTGGGTCATCTCATACCCATTGAGGGACACCTTGTGGTGGAAGGAGAAGGACTATGCTCTACTCAAGTGGAGCCTTCACCCTCACAAGCTCCACAAGCTCCTCAAGGACCGATTGATGCTAACCAAAGACAAGCATTAGACCCTCATTCAAGCGAGCAAGGCCAAGATCAAGACCAAGAGGACGATGGTGATTCCTCACCAATGGTAGATCAAGGCCAAGCTCAAGATGTTGAGCATGCTCATGATGTTGATCAAGCTCAAGTTGAAGGTCAAGGCGAGGACCAAAATAGTGGTGATGACCAAGTGGCTTCTCAAGAGTCTTTTGAAGAAGCTCAAGCTCGCCGTGCAAGGAAAGTGGAAGAAGCTCTTCGCAAAGGGAGTCATACCTTGGATAGTGTGATTGGAAGTGTGAGAAAAGGGGTTTCCACAAGGAGACAATTAGCCAACTTTAACATCCATCATGCCTTCGTCTCTTCTGTGGAACCTCAAAAGGTGTTTGAGGCACTTGAAGACCCGGATTGGGTGGAAGCCATGCACGAAGAACTCAACAACTTCAAGCGCAATGAAGTTTGGACTTTGGTGGAGAAGCCCAAGGAGTGCCGCAATGTCATTGGAACCAAGTGGGTGTTCAAGAACAAACAAGATGCCAATGGGATTGTCGTGAGGAACAAGGCTCGCTTGGTTGCTCAAGGATACTCTCAAGTGGAAGGAATCGACTATGGGGAGACCTACGCTCCCGTGGCTCGTCTCGAGTCAATCCGTATCCTTCTTGCTTATGCTTCTCACTTCAACTTTAAGTTATATCAAATGGATGTGAAGAGTGCCTTTCTAAACGGTCATCTACATGAATTGGTCTATGTGAAGCAACCCCCGGGGTTTGAAGATCCCCATTTCCCGACCCATGTCTACAAACTCGATAAGGCGCTTTATGGCCTTAAACAAGCCCCACGCGCGTGGTACGAGCACCTTAAGGAGTTGTTGTTAGACCGTGGGTTTGAAATTGGGCTCATCGACCCAACTCTTTTTACTAAGAAAGTCAACGGGGAGCTTTTCATATGCCAAATTTATGTAGATGATATTATTTTTGGCTCTTCTAACAAGCTCTTCAATGATGAATTTGCAAAGCTAATGACAGACAAATTCGAGATGTCCATGATGGGAGAGTTGAAATTCTTTCTTGGCTTTGAGATTCGGCAATTGCGAGGAGGGACATTCATCAATCAAGCCAAGTACATCCAAGACATGCTCAAGAAATTCAACATGGATTCCGGGGTTAAAGGAGCTAAAACCCCCATGCCGACAAAGGTTACTCTTGATCTCGATCCTAGTGGTAAGGAAGTGGATCAAAAGCTTTACCGTTCGATGATTGGCTCGCTTCTTTATCTTTGCGCATCTAGACCCGATATCATGCTTAGTGTGGGAATTTGTGCACGTTTTCAAGCAGCCCCAAAGGAAAGCCATTTAATGGCCATGAAAAGAATCTTTCGATATTTGATTCATACTCCAACTTTCGGCCTTTGGTACCCGAAGGGATCAAGCTTCGATCTTGTTGGGTACACGGACTCGGATTGGGCGGGAGACAAAGTGGACAGGAAGTCAACTTCCGGGACTTGCCAACTTCTTGGTAGGTCCTTGGTTAGTTGGTCTTCTAAGAAGCAAAATTGTGTGTCTCTCTCCACCGCCGAAGCCGAGTATGTGTCCGCGGCAAGTGGTTGTGCTCAACTCCTTTGGATGCGGCAAACATTGAAGGACTATGGAGTTCATTGCGACAAGGTTCCACTCTTATGTGACAACGAGAGTGCCATCAAGATCGCTCATAATCCGGTTCAACACAACAAGACGAAGCACATTGAGATCCGACATCACTTCATCCGGGATCACGTCAATCGAGGTGATATTGACTTGTCTTATCTAGGTACAAATGATCAACTCGCTGACATTTTCACGAAGCCCCTTGATGAAGCAAGATTCCGAGAGTTGAGGCATGAATTGAATATTATTGATTCTTGCAATGTGGCTTGTTAGTGTGCACTCATTCCCATACGATGGCATGAGTTCTACTCTAGATGTGGGCATGGACATAGGGGGAGTGCGGTCCTAATTCATTGGGCTATCCCTCCCCCCATTATGCCGATAGTAATGAAATCATTCTCTTAATATCATTTTGTGATATGTGAGCTTCAATGATGAGTATTGGTTATGGACCCAAGATATATCTTCGCGGTTCAATGCCAAAACACTCATATAAGGTGGCTTCGGCCACCGACCTCTTCTCTTGAAGAGTTCATTCCTTGAAAATCTTTTGAGTTTGGTTTAAGTTTTTCTTGTGCTGTTCTTGATATGGGAAGGCACTTGGGTTGGTCTTTCGATGTTTTCTTGCGTTTTTGCAACTTCAAGTGCCGAGAACCACTCTATGTTTGACTTCTAACCTAAGCCCATCTCATCCCCAAACATTCTTTCCATGCACACAAGTTCAGTTTCCTGCCACAAATTTCCTGAGCAAAAGGAGTTCCAGGCCGGATTATCCGGGCCACTTCTGGGCCGGATTATCCGGGGACCGGAATATCCGGTCCAAGTATGGGCCGGATAATCCGGTCCGGCGGTCAGTCCATATAAAAAGGGGGGCGCGGGGTGAACTGGCCACTTTGGCAGTTCTTCCACCTCCGCACCCCCTCTCTCCCCACCGCCGCCACCTGCTCCTCCTCTTGCTCGCCGGCGCCTCCCGGGCCGCCGGATCCGGCCGATCTTCAAGGCTCGTGTTCTCCTTCATCTCGGGAACAAGTTCCTCCAAGCAGTTCCTCCAATGGATGAGGGTAAATTTCGCATCTCCTAGCCCTAGTGGTGAAGTTCTTGTGAGATTTATTTTGCCTAGTTCTTGGAGTCTAGTTGTTCCCTTTGATCTCTCCTTTGGCCTTGTGGTATACTTTAGTGATTCACCTAGCCGATCTACGATTTTGACTTGTTAGGGCAAGATTTGAGAAGATTTCGCCAGGGGGCGGATTATCCGGCCCAGTTCTGGACCGGATAATCCGGCCTGGCATATGCTGTCTTATTTTCTCTTCTCTTGTCCATCAATGTCATGCGTTCCTCTGCTATGTTCATCACTCTAGTGTATGTTCCTGGAACTTGTGTGCATCCTCATCACCATGCTTCCTACTTATTCTCTTCACAGGTTCCGGTCCGGCCAAGAGGAGTCGTCCTCGCTACCTCCATTACAATGAAGATGGTATTTTGGAAGATGAGGTGTCCATCCGGACAAAACAGCGTGCTGTGGTCCGGAAAGTCAAGGCAGCCAAGGATGCTAAGGCAGCTGAGCGAACTGCTAAGAGGGCTGCTCGAGCCAACAAAGGAAAGGAACCTCGTGTCAACTACAAGAAGATGAGTCAGATTTCCTACTCAGCTCTAAGGCAGAAAGATTGGTATGCCAATCAGCAGAGGGCAACTCACATTGAAGACCGTCGTTTCTGGTGTCCAGAGCAGCTGTACATCTTTCAGGATATCTTTGCTCCCATGAGTAAGCCTATTCGTCCGATGCAACCCATTGATCTCACTTTTCTGAAGTCAAAGGAGTACTTTGTTCCAGCTGTCTAGGTTGTGGAGAGGCTAGGCCTCACTGGTTTGTTGTCTGTTCAGTGTGATTATGATCCTCAGCTCATCCTGCAGTTTTATGCTACCTTGGCTTTTGAAGCTGATGAGGCCAGGACTTTCAAGTGGATGACCGGGACTCGTTTCTGTCAGTCTTCTTTCGTTCGGTTTGCTTCTCTGTTGGGCTTCCCGTTCAATGGCCCGACAAATCCTGTTGGTCACCGGGTTCACTCTCCGCTTCCAGTCGACAAGAATCTGCTTTGTGACCTATATGAACCTGGTGGTGTTCCTGGTCAGGTTGTTGGTCTGAGGTCTCCGTATGATCTTCTTGTGCGTATCTTCAGGGAGAACATTGCTCCAAGTGGAGGGAACAATGATGCTATTAGGAGTTCCTTGGTGGATCTCCTTATCTTTTCTCATACTTGTGCCACGTCTACCGATCCGGATGAAGATTTCTCTCTTGATGTGATGGACTTTATCTTCAACGAGATGTACGATGCTATGGTCAGCAGGGGCTCTCTTCCGTACGCTCCTTACATCATGAAGCTTATCATTGACACTTGCAAAGGTCAGGATTTCAGCAGTCAGTGTGTGTCTCACAAGGTCAAGAAGCTCTATGTGAAGCAGAACAAGCCAGCTCCAGCTCCCATTGGTCCCGATTCCTTCATGAGGGATGCTCGTTCTAGTGTGCCACGTGGCAAGTTTGTGTCCAAGGATGTGCCCAAGAGAGTGAAGAAATTGAGCTGGTTTCAGAAGCATGTTCTTTGCATGAAGGTGGAGATACATCGTGAGAACTATGATGCCTATTGTGAGCGCAAGACCATCCTTGATACTCAGCGTGAGATTCTTCATAAGCTTAGTAGGGACCAAGCTGCTTTGTCTCCTCCTGCCCCTCCCATTGCCTACAACAAGTGGCACTCCGAGACCTATGATTGGGGTGCATTGGAGAAGGCTCTCTATGTTGGTCGCACCACTCGTGTTAATGATGAAGATGAAGATGAAGAGGAAGAGGATATGGAAGAGGATGAGGAAGGAGAGTTTGAAGAGGATGATGAAGAGGAGGAGGAATGTGAGGACGACGAGGACGACGACGACTTTGAGTGACTTCTTGGGGCGTGTAGTATGCTCTTATCCCTTTTTGGTGTCTTGATGCCAAAGGGGGAGAAGTTGTTCTAGTAGGACTTCTCGTTGGGATTTGCTTTGGTGGGAGCTCTTTTTCAGTTTTCTTGCTTATGGTCTTTTCGTCAAACTTAGTGTTATCGTGTGCTTGGTGAACTTTCTTTAGGTTTGAACTATTGTGTGTGGAACTTGTTTAAAGTCTGTTTGCTTAATGTGTCTATGCTCATATTGTTATTGTCTTACTTGTTACATTGCTTATCTCTAGAGGGAGCTTCATTTGAACTTATGCATATCTTTAGGGGGAGCTCCCTTGCTTAATTGATCTTACTATTGTGAATCCTAGTGTTGTCATCTAACACCAAAAAGGGGGAGATTGTTAGGGCATTTTCTAGCCTCCCTAGTTTTGTGTGTTAGTTGACAACACCAGGACATTTTACCAATGCTTTTGTGCAGGAAGTTTGGCCGGATTTTTTGGCCGGATTTTTCCAAAACTGGGCCGGATAATCCGGCCACCCCTGAAAACGGCTAAGGACCAGAAGCACCAAGATGCGCGTCACCCAGATCTTGGGGCGGATTTTTCGGCCGGATTATTCCAGAAGTGGGCCGGATTATCCGGTGCAAGTCTGGGCCGGATAATCCGCCCCCCCCCGTGAAAATGGCTAAGGACCAGAAGCACCAAGATGCGCGTCACCCAGATCTTGGGGCGGATTTTTGGGCCGGATTTTTCCAGATCTGGGCCGGATAATCCGCCCCCCCCCCCCCCCCCCCCCCCCGCGAAAACGGCTAAGGACCAGGAGAAGACCCGGTGCGCGTCATGCAGATTCCTGGCCGGATTTTTCCAGAAGTGGGCCGGATTATCCGGCCGCCGGATTATCCGGTGCAAGTCTGGGCCGGATAATCCGGTCCCTGGGGACTGCAACGGATACATTTCGGGAAGGGGTATTTATACCCCCTCCTATCTTCTTCCCCAGCTTGCTCGTCCTCATCAAGAACAAGACACCATTTGGAGTCAACCTCACCTCAAGATCTCCACCCTCAACCACCCAAAGTCTTAGATCTTTGGAGGATCGAAGGAGGAGATCCCGATCTACATCTCCACCGAAGGAATTTCTTTTTCCCCTCCTTTTGCTTGAGGGATTTACTCCTAGTGGTTCTTTGGAAACACTAGGTGGTTTGATTCGAGTTTTCTCTAGTCTTTGTGGATTCTAGCCTCCGTGGCTTTCTTGGGAGCCTCCAATTCAGTTGTGGATGTGTGCCCCAATCTCCGTGTAAGGGATTCGGTGAGTTCCCCCAATACCACCGCTTAGTGGAACGAGCTAGCCTCCGTGGCTTGCTCACCGGAGAATAAGGTGAGCCTCCGTGGCGTTGGTCGACTCCGTGTCACCACACCTCTCCAACGTAGACGTACTTCCCTTCAAAGGGAAGGAACTACGGGAATACATCCTTGTGTCTCCGGTCTCCGCTCCTTGGTTATTTCTTACCCGAACTCGCTTACTTGCTTACTTGCTTACTTGTTCACTTGCTTGCTTGCCACTTAGGAAATTCACCTAGTTGCACATCTAGAGAATTTACTTTGTGTCAAGTCTAAAATTGAAAAAGGTAAAATTTTGTGTAGCGCCTATTCACCCCCCCCCCCTCTAGTCGCCCGTGAGATCCCTTTCACGCTGCATCCATGGAAGACAAGGAGAAGCATGCAATGATCCATCACTGTAGGATGGGGCATGTATCTTTTGATAAGATGAGTAGAATATTTCCAGATGTTATGTGTGGAATAGGCAAGGGCAAACTGACATGTAATGCCTGCAAATATGCTAAACACACAAGAACCTCATATGTGAGTAAGGGGCTTAGGAGCTTATCTCCTTTTATGCTTATTCATTCAGATGTATGGACCTGCCCAGTGGTGTCAGTAAATGGAATAAAGTAATTTGTTACTTTTATTGACTGCTATTCTCGTATGACTTGGGTTTACTTGATGCGTCACAAGGATGAAGTGTTCCAGTGTTTTCAGAACTTTCATGCTTATGTGAAGAATCATTTTCAGGTTCAGGTGCAGGTGATCAGAACTGATAATGGCACAGAGTATGTGAACACCACCTTTGGGACTTTCTTGTCTGATCAAGGTATTTTTCATCAAACATCTTGCCCAGATATCCCTCCTCAAAATGGTGCGGCGGAGCGTAAGAATCGCCATATTTTGGAAGTTGCTCGCTCACTTATGTACAGAATGAATGTACCCAAGTTCTTATGGAGTGAAGCAGTCAGGACATCCACATACTTGATCAACCGGACACCTTCTAGGATATTAGGTATGAAATCCCCATGTGAGCTGGTATTTGGAGAGAATAAGTTTGTTGTTCCTCCTAAGTTATTTGGTAGTACATGTTTTGTTCAGGATCATAGGCCATCTATTGGGAAATTGGACCCACGGGCAGTGAAATGTGTTTTTGTGGGATATTCATCTAGCCAGCAGGGGGTATAAGTGTTGGAGTCCCTCTGCAAAAAGGATGTTTGTGAGTATGGATGTCACCTTTAGGGAATCTGAGCCGTTTTATGGCGAATCTACTGATCTGAGCCTATTGTTTATTGAACTTGACCAACTTCACTCTGTGGAAGATGGCCATGAGGGGGAGAAGGTTGTGTCACACCCTCAGCAAGGGGCAGCTGATTCTGTTGGCATTAATACTGATAATGGGATTCAGGATCAGCCGATAGTAAGTACAATTCAGAATGGTTCTCTCCAGATTCCTATTGAACCTGTTCGGGATCGATGGCCACAGAATCTCCAGGTGTACTCTCGACGGCAGCCACATATGCAGGGGGAGCAACAAGGTAGCGGTGATGCAAGCTCATCTAATAGACCGCAGCCACATGTGCAGGGGGAGCAGCAAAGCAGTGTTGATAGTTCATCTGATATAGTGGATCTGCCTATTGCGTTGCGAAAGGGGACACGTGAAGCGGCAAGGAAAAGTGACATGGCAAGGAAGGCCCTATGTGAAACGCATGCTCTACAAACTGATTCTGGTGACCATGACATTGGGAAATTTATGTCTTACAAGGCTCTGTCTCCCTCCTATAGAGCATTTGTTGCCTCTCTTCAAACTGTATCAATCCCAAGGGATTGGCAGTCTGCAAAGCAAGATCCAAAGTGGCGGGAAGCAATGATAGAGGAGTTGGAAGCACTAAAGAAAAATAAGACGTGGGTACTAACCAAACTACCGGCAGAAAAGAAAGCAGTGAGTTGTAAGTGGATTTATACAGTGAAGCGGAATCCTGAGGGGAAGGTAGAACGGTATAAAGCCATATTGGTGGCAAGAGGCAGAAAAGAAAGCAGTGAGTTGTAAGTGGATTTATACAGTGAAGCAGAATCCTGAGGGGAAGGTAGAACGGTATAAAGCCAGATTGGTGGCAAGAGGTTTAGTCAAACTTATGGAATTGACTATGATGAGACATTTGCTCAAGTAGCAAAGATGAACACAGTAAGGATATTGGTTTCTTGTGCTGCTAACTTTAGGTGGAAATTACATCAGTTAGATGTAAAGAACGCTTTCTTGCATGGGGACCTACAGGAAGAAGTGTACATGGAGATACCACCAGGTTTTGGTACCCAAGAGACCACTGGGAAGGTATGTAGGCTGAAGAAATCTTTGTATGGACTTAAGCAATCGCAGAGGGCATGGTTTGATAGGTTCAAACGGGTTGTTTGCGGTATGGGATATGGTCAATGTAATGGCGACCACACAGTGTTCTACAGACATTCTGATCGGAAGATCACTATTCTTGCAGTCTATGTAGATGATATTACCATCACCGGAGATGATCAGGAGGAAATAAAGAGGTTAAAGGAATGTCTGAGCAAGGAGTTCGAGGTAAAAGATTTGGGCAACCTAAAGTACTTCCTTGGTATAGAAGTGGCTAGGTCAGAGAAGAGAATATCTTTATGTCAACGAAAATACACCTTGGATCTCTTGAGTGACATGGGCATGATGGGATGTCGTGCAGCTCCTACCCTGATTGAACAGAACCATCAAGTGACAGCACAATCAGGTGAGCTAGTGAATAAGGAAGATTACCAGAAACTGGTTGGGAGACTATTATACTTGTGTCATACCAGGCCTGACATTACATATGCTGTCAGTATAGTGAGCAGATACATGCATGAACCAAGGAGCGGGCATCTTGATATAGTGCATAGAATCCTACGATACCTGAAGGGGACTCCAGGAAAGGGGTTGTGGTTTGCAAAGAGTGGACATCTTGAGGTGGATGGCTATAGTGATTCTGATTGGGCTGGCTGTCAAGATGATAGAAGATCAACATCAGGCTATTGTGTATTTGTGGGAGGAAATTTGGTGTCATGGAGAAGCAAGAAGCAAACTGTTATCTCTAGATCAACAGCAGAAGTGGAGTATATAGCATTATCTCAAGGGGTCTGTGAAGTGCTCTGGGTGAAGTACCTCCTAGGTGAGTTGAAACTGCTGAGGAAGGGACCCTTGAGAGTGTGGTGCGATAATCAGTCGGCTATAAATATTGCCAATAACGCAGTTCAGCATGATAGGACAAAGCATGTAGAAATTGATCGCTTCTTCATTAAGGAGAAACTTGATGCTGGAATCATCAGCCTTACACATGTCAACTCTAGACAACAACAGATTGCTGATTGTTTGACAAAGGCACTGAGAACAAAGGACTGTAACTTAGCATGTGACAAGATGGGGCTAATAGATATCTACCACCCATCTTGAGGGGGAGTGTTGAACCATTCTGGCCCAAGAGGCCCAAGCCCATAAAGTGCTGACCTATAAAAGGAAGGGGCTAGAGAAGAGCAAGACCTAATCCAAGTATCCAGCCGCCAGTGCTATCTATGTGTGTGTTAGAAAGGTGATTCCCCTCTGAATCAAAAAAGAAAGGTGATTCCCCTCTGAATCATGTGTGTGTTTCAAAAAAGAAAGGTGATTCCCCTCTGAATCAACAGTTAGACTACTTTATGCTGCATTTCTCAGCAATCTCCTTGATTGTACAGACACATTTGCTTCATACTTAGAGTCAGATTTAATTTATGCATATTGATATTCACTTGAGATGTTACGGTAGCGAGCCGAGTCGAGCTAACTCTACATATTCGGTATCCACCCTGAGTCCCTGATTGTACCAATCGTACGGCACTACCTACACTTCTACGTAGAGTACATAGTATGCATCCGTCGCGAAGGCCCAAAAACTAAACAGCACGGATTCATATAGAATGCAGTGACCAGTCTTTCTCAATGGCCACTTGTACCAAAAGCAAAAGGGTGACTACCAACTTTATTCAACTCCTACGCGAGTATGCGACCACAGCCGACATGCGCTCTCAAGTAATAAATTAGTTTGTGCGGCAGAAAAGAAAAGGATTATTCTGGTCAATCACACAATCTCTTTCTTTAGAGAAAGGAGGAGAGTGATCGAATAAGCTATTTGGGCGCATAAACTATTCATTCACCCATCACCCAGCTGCTAATCATTTGAGCACGAGTAAATTGGTAGAATACCCCTCCAACAACAGATGAGGTTTTTCGCAACAACAGATCAGGTTTTTCGCAAGAACAACAAAAACAGATGAGGTAACATGCGCTTTTCCCAAATCATCTCCACGAAATTTGTTTGATGACTAGCAGGACATGGAACTATGGGATATGCTTGTTATTAGTTGGGTGAGTTGTCTGTCTAAGTTGTGCACGAGCCTCAGAAAGTAGAGAGGTCACTTACCCTTGACAAAACAGCGGGCCTCAGTACCCTCTGTAAGCAGGATTTGACATGGAAGCTGTTGGGAACCATAAGGTCTGGGCATGTGAAGCAGCTCACCTGTCCAAGCACGGCCTACGGTTCTCCACGGGTGTCTCGCATTCGTGTTGCCAGCCATCCACATGCCTGGAATGGGAAGGAGCCCCTACACCAAACTGTCAAAAGGCATCAACCAACTTGAGACTGTCCTCGCAAAAAAAAAAAAACCAACTTGAGACTGTGACAGACCTGAAGAACATAATTCTTTCTCATAGGCTTGATCTGAATATGTTCAGTATCCTATCCTGCCAAATGCAAAAGGAGGTAATCATGGATCAGCGCTGCTAGCCGACACTTCAGTACCGTAATCATCAGGGACCCAAAGCAAATGAATGATACCTTTCTTTGTTGTAGGCCCTGATTACCATAGATAATGGTTTGGCTTAAAGCTGCAATTCGGAAAACTGGAGACCTCATATAGAGAATGAGAATGTGATGATCCACCATTCAGGTCTGATATAGTATGATAATAGTAATAGGATGTAAACAGAAACAATTAAGGACAAACAGTTAATAGCGAGCCAAAAGCCAGCAAACCATTTGCTGCAAACACTAGATTAAGATGTGTTCAGAGAACACATGTACCATTCGTCAACCAGAATTACAGACCCCTCGTAATCAGGTTCAGCTAAAGATACCGATACAACAGTCTTAACTAGTACAAAAAAGAGCAAGATCTACATAAATCCTATCATTTCTGGAAGTGGGGATTGAGGAGCCCAGAGATTTCAAGAAACCCAACACGGTCACGTCCTCCAAATATCTTCTTCAGTTTATCATCGCAGACTATTATCTTCTTGTTCGCAGGATCCTGGTTGCAAAAACATGGAGGATAAGTTTACCGTTAGCTCAATGAAAAGTTGAAAACAGAAAGTATTATTTGTAAGGTTAAGCCAGACATTTTCTGTGCCAAAAAGAGCTGCACTGCATAATGCCAGGAATACAATAAGTAACAGAAAGTATTATCTAGAACTAAGACAGCAATTTGTCTTAATGTCTTCTTTCAATTGGCATAACATTATCTTAGTATCAGTCAATTATCTTAGTTCTTGCAGTATCTTACTGAACAATGAACACAGCTGGAATTGTCTAGAACAAATAATCATTAACTAGTTTATGATCATCTTATGGGGTGATAAGATAAACTTTCTTCCACAACAGACAATTCAATCTTGGTTCTGATGCTATTGGTACATGTACAGATACACTACACTTCAACACATGGTAGTTACACTAATACATAAACAACATTTGCATCAAAAGGGACTTTGGGAGCTGGGGTGAACCGGTGAAGGTAGAATCTGGAACTTGGTTGAAATGGCCAAAGGATAGTGAGGAGGCCCATCCTCTAAGGCACAGCGAGGTTTGTCCCTGGCCGTGGCACACAACCTTCTGAGCTTTCAAGGTTTTGTTGGGCAACTTTAAATAATTTCGAAATTACCAAGATACCGGTTTTTTGGAAGTTTAAACCCTGACTACACTACTCATTTATCATCAGCACATGTGCATCACTCTCAGGTCGATCCTACAGTTAGACAAGAGCACTGGCCAACAACACAACTGCGGTGATGAGCTACATCCCAAGTTCAGTACATGTACGTTCATGCCTAAATCCTCGAAACAGGCTTTCGCCCCGCTTTATAAATAAAGCCACACAACAGCAGAACCGATACAAGGTGATGAGGAGATCCTCTTACACAACAGATCAAAATAAACAAGAAAGTACAAGAAGAACCAAGACTTGCCACCGAAGACATCGACACAAGTCTGAGAGAAATAGGAGCTCCACAACGACACTCTCAAGAGGGTAATGACGCACCCGCCGCCGACGTTGAGACCGAGACGATCAAGGGTTTTCACCCGGAGCCCTAGCGTGGTAAAGGTAGCCGCAACGGCGCCCCCAAGAGGGTAACGGTACCCACAGGCATCGCCGCCGTTGGCGTTGAAACGCTGAGCTTTCGCCCGGAAAAAACCTTCACGCACACCCGATAAGTCAGACCGCCCGTCGCCCCCGAGTCCGGTCTCCAGAACGCGATCTGGGAGAAGAACTTGCCGAAGCACCGTCAACTCCAGGACCTCCCGCCACCTGCTCCTCGCCATCCAAATGACCAAAGAGCGAGGCCACCACCACCGCCACGTCGCTCGCCGTACAGCCACCCGCGGGGTCCACCTTCCGAGGCCGCCTCGGCATCCAGCTCTTGTGACACAACAAGCGGTACACTGTAGGGCGGACGGATCGGACCATGGAGCTCGGATCTGGCCTCCGGCCGCGCAGCTGCCAACGGGAGGGGTTCATCCTCCACCACCTAAGGTGGTCTCCGACCGGACGCAGCAGCAGGGCCGTCAGGCCCAGATCAGCCCGAATCAGACCAAGATCAGCCCGAATTAGGCCCAAATCAGGCCCAGATCAGCCCGCGTAGCCCGCCGCCGCGCTGCAGTGCTATGGCCGCCGCCGCCGCGTTGCAACCTCACCACCTCCGCCAGAGTCGTCCCCGACGCAGCCCCACCGCAGAGCCGCCGTCGACCACAAGCAGCAGTCCCCCACCGCCACCGCGCCACCGGACGAGCCCGAGCGCCGCCGCCATGGCTCCCGACGCAGAGCCATGCCCCAGCCCGGGAGCACGTCGCCGCGTCCGCTCCACCGCGCAGGGGAACGAGGAGTCCCCGCCGCCGCCAGGGCTTCGCCCGGCGACGCCCCATGGCGGCGGCGGGAGAGGAGGACGGAGGAGGGGGGAGGGCGGTGGGATCTAGGGTTTGCCTCCCGGCCGCCACGCGGAGGCGACACGGGAGGGAGAGGTAGGGGGGATCCGTTCATGCCTAAATCGAATGAGACAGATAAATACAGGAGAATTCCTGCCAACACTGGCTTGAAATCTGGGCTCATGGCAACATACAAGAATGGGCAGCAATTATTCAACACACACCCTCACCGAAGTCCCACCTATTATTCAGTCTTGACCATAGACAGCATTACTTCTGCCTCCTGATTTGCTACAACATATCAGTAGATAACAAAGCATCGAACCCGGCAAGACATAATTGGCCATCAAATTAAGAGGCCACTTAATCAAGCAGAAAAAATAAATCAAAAGACCTCTATCCACAAACTACAAAATTACAGACACAAACTGCAGCCATGAAACATACAGTTAATCAATGTGGTTCACGTAGCAAAACCAAATGCGTCCAAGTTGCAAGCACAAAATTAGTATCATGTGCTTAATGTACTAATGAAATGTAACCCTAAAATTGAAGTAAACAATAAGTAAGAAGAGAGGCGGAGGGAGTGGGCTTACCTGAAGATTGTTTCCCTTGATGTGAGCCCAGATGATCTTGAGCGCCTCCGTCCTGGGCAGCTCCGCCGCGCCTCCGACGAACTCTCTCAGCTCCGGCGAAATCGGCTTCGGCTTCATGATTCCACTCGCCGCTCTCTTCTTCTTGGGCTTCGCTTCCGCCTCCGCCCCAGCCCCCGCCCCCTCCGCCGCCGCGACAACCCTGACCGCCACGCGCCCCGCCGTCGGCGCCCTCATCCGGAACGCGACCATCGAGGCAGCGGCCACGGGCGCGCCCCGCCTGGACGAGACGGGAAACGCGAGGAGCTCGCCGGAGCGGATGGCCGTCGCCGACATCGCGGTGGTGCGCAGCGCGGGGTTTTGGGGATAGGGTTTGCAGTGGTGATGAACTGGTGAAATGGGTGAGGTTCGAGAGCGAGAGGCATCGGCTCGGGGGACTATGACGCGGCGTGCGGAGCGGTCCAGCCGTCGGATGCGTGATGGGAAGAGATTGGACGGATTGGATCGGCGCAAGCTTGTGCGTTTGAAAACCTTATCCGCTTTGTGGGAGGCAACGGCAATGCAACCCACTCACTGAATGGAAGGCCCCACTGTACGCTGCCCCCCTGCCATGTGGGACCAGAATGTCGGTGTGTGGTTCACTATTACCTGAATTTATTACATTGATTAAAATAAGTGCATCAGTAGAAAAAACTAAACAAACAAGAACAACAAAAGGGGATATGATATGTCGCCGCCACCACCACCACCATCAAAAGCATCATTGATAAGGCGCAAAAAGGCCTAATATATAATGGACTACAACTGAACTCCGCAACATTTCCATGGTTCCCCATCTTCTGGTGTCGAACTAGTTGCCAAAGACATTGGAAATCAACAGGACCAGTGTCAGGTTAGGGTTTTTTTCTCTTTTTTCAGTTGCTCTTAGACTTTATTTATTTATAATGATTAGTTAGATAGTGTGTGTATCATCTTCTAGGGAGTGCTCTTAGCAACTGTAAAAAATGCTACTAGGCGCCAAGGGTGAAGATGAAAAAGTGAGAATAATAGCTAGAGATAAATGTGTAGAGAGGTAAACAACTAAAGACTTAAAATATACAGAAAGCTAAAGAAAACCACTAAGCTTTGATTGCTTGCTCCATGCGCTGAGCATAAGTCTATGACAAAATAGGGCATGCACCTACAAGCATCTCGCCGACAAGCAGTGGTGGAGCCAAGAGTTCAAGTATGTGTTGTTATTTTCAAATTTATGATGTCAAATACATATATTTTTACTATTTTTTATCTTTTTTTGTATCATATATGCTTGTATACATAGGATTTTCCAAAATCCGGTGTGGTCAATAGGAGCAGAACAACTTTAGGTCCAAAGAGACTCATAAGGATCTCACTCCCGCAACATCATTGTCTTCATATGCATGGATTCAAACTGACGAGGCTCTAGCGAAAGAGGAGGGAACATGCAGCGCCTCCTAGGAGGGAAACAACACCCAAGGGTGCCATTGCCTCCGCCAACGATTGATATCTTGCAAAGCTTCCATTGTCCCTCCTCCTCTATCCATCGGGCATGTACATTAATCTAGCAAATCAAAGCAGCCAAGGCATGGTGAGAAATCGCCTTTAGCCGCTGTGGCATGATGAGAAATCGCCTTTAGCCACTGCGGCATGATGAGAAAATGCCTTTAGCCACTGTGGCATGTCGTAGAAACATAAGAGACCTACGTCGAGGATCAAACACATAAATCAAGAAGCATGTCATTTACATGATGCCTAGATAACATTGAAGGATATAGGCATCAAGAGGACTTGATGTGAGACTTAAAAACACTACAGATCCAACACACAAAGAGGGCGGGACTCAGGTTAGTGACGAGCTAGCCATTACATGGAGGGAGAGGTGAGACATCGACAAACCTTGGTTCTAACCTACAGAAGAGCCGAGAATCACCCCAAACCCTGAGTGAGCCTCTCAGGGATGGCTAGACCCATCACCGAGATGTCTAGATCCGCCACTGGACGACCAAATTTGAACACCGAACCTCGGACACCGACGACAACAATCCATATACACATTGATAGGTGGAAACGACACAATATGTGAGCAATCGAGAGAAAACGGAGGCCACCAGCGAGTGGGGGATACAACAACGAGCAGGTCCCGCTGCGAGGAATGCTCTTGGTACTCTCACTCCCTAAATTAGCAAAAAAAAAGTTTTAAAAATATTAAGAATTTTAGCACATCTATAAAACATGCATCCACCATATAACTCTAAAATTACGGAGCTCGATAAATAAAAAATATATTTTGTGAACAGTAACTCAAAGTAGGATGTGAATGTCGTATCCTCACTTACCAATTTAAACACAAAAAATAATTGATTTTAGTTTCTCAAGCTATGAATCAAATTAATTATATAATTTATGGCATGTTAGATTCATAATCTGCATATTCCATGAACTGTTTTCATAAGTTTTATATATCACTTCTCAGAATTTCTTTTAAAAATATTTTTTTAGATGATTTTAAAATATAATTGAATGAGATATTTGGTTAGCACCCGATACGTTTCAGCCTTGCAGGGGAGCGTGGCAGTTCAACCCAAAGCCCGGCCCGACCCGACCCGGCGCAGCCCGCTAACTCGCTGACGTCGGCATGTGGGCTTGACCACCGGAACGAAGCTGCTTTTCCCTGCGGTTCCTCGTCTCATCCACCCGAGAGCACTACCGGCGGAGCTAGAAGGCATCGATGGTGGTCACCACCTTCAACGGTCCCGGGATTGGGCTCGGTGAGCGGCCGACCATGGATGGATTCGTTAAATTTTTGGATCCTGCTGCCAATTTGGCGGTCGCTTCGTTTTTGGTTTCCTGATCTCGCTGTCTCTGTCTGTTGAAATCGGTGCAGGCTTCGGCGTCGGGTGCGGATTCGGAGTCGGATGGGGGTTCGGAGGTACGAAATTATTCATTCTGTTCGCTTCGCTTGTTCGTGAGCATTTTACGCTGCTAAAGTTGTAGGCGTGCGGCGAGAGCTAGGAAACGTTTTGCATATTCGGGAGAGTTGCTTTTGATTTTTGCTGGTAGATTGCGCTGTGTTCGTATCTGTTTACATGCCTCACCCTCTAGAAAAGAAATGCATGTGTAGTTTATTGATCTATGCAGTCACAGAGAAATAAAATGACAACGTTCAGTAATAAGTATATGAAGTGAGTCCTCCACGAAGCAGTTTTTTGTACTGTAAAACTGGGTGTAAATTCCATATAGCTTTTTCACATTAAAAGGAAGATAAACGCCACATAGATATGCTAGACATAGCCAAAGCTAGAGCCATTGACCTCCTGGGCTGGAAGCGTGGAGTGGTCGAAAATACATTTTGATATGGGGATGAAGTTTATTGTTGATACATCCATCTTCAACCCCACCCCTCTCCAGCTTGACCTTTGACGCATAGCTAGCTAATCTTTCAATTTTGATTGTTAAACCTTACATGAGACATATACTTCCTCGACAAGATTCCTCATAATTCATCCTAACATAAGACGAGAAAGAACATATTGTAGTTAACCAGGGAGCCAGAAATTTATATGCAACAAGTAGTGTGCCCTGCATCAATTTAAATCATTATACTGCCCTGTAAACCGGAAACTAGTATTTGACCTTTTTTTTTCTGATTTCGTGTAAAGAATCCAAGCTTCAATTGTATAAATATACATTCCATATAGATGGAGAATATGACCAAGAACCATACAGGTCGATAACATTGTGTAGTCCCAGATGAAAGGGTTTTTTGGCTTTTGTAACTGGCTTTTGTCTTAATAAAATTTGCTGGGAAAAGAGTAAAGACTTAGTTTGAGAGTTATGGTCCCATTTTACTTGGTAACTATTCCTTGTTATGTGAGTTTAGTCATTACATCCATTCATTGTAAGAAAAAATAACATGTTTTTGTTCTGCTTTTCTACCACAGGAATGCCTCTGAACGTGTTCGGCTTGGGCTTCGGTACTAAGCTTATCAATTACTATATACATCTAAATTATCCAGAGGAAATTTTCCCTGTATTAAAATTCATCTTTGTTAATAGGTGGGGGATGCGGAGTTGGTCTTGGGTTAGGATGGGGCTTTGGCAACGCTTATGGCTGTCAATATCGATCT
The DNA here is from genome assembly GCA_007115705.1 of Dactylis glomerata. Lineage (NCBI taxonomy): Eukaryota > Viridiplantae > Streptophyta > Magnoliopsida > Poales > Poaceae > Dactylis > Dactylis glomerata. The sequence continues at coordinate 134,469 of QXEO01001459.1, forward strand.
TCAAGGGTCCAGTTTCAGGGCATTGAATTTCAGAAAAAGTCTGAAGGAGATGACGCACCGAAAGTTGTTTCGTCAGGGCTTGTTGAAAAATCTCGTCCTTATGGCTAGTATAGCTGCCATCGTGCAATTGGCGCAACCAATGTTACCACTGTCTCCTTAATTGTAGTTTAATTATCTTCTGCAAGTTTTTTGGAAACATTTTGATGTTTAGATGAACTCAGACGTTTTCATTGTAACCAGAATGAGAATAACACATGGGACATGGCAATGTATTCGAGATGATAATGCATGGCATTTTTTACTTGGAAAATGGTCTTCATATTTAGCTAATATGTTGTTCATTTAATCGTCTCTTGGTTAAATGCACCTTGAGAATGTTGGTTCTTACTCTTGTTAAGTACCTGGTTAAGCACAGTTTAATTGAATAGAAGATGCAGTTTGAGCACTGTTACAAACTCCTGATCCTGCCCTACATACTTTCTTCCCCAGAATGGGAAACAAAACTGAAATCTGCATCACTTTTATGAAGATTATAATCAACAGGGTAATGTTTCCAATAAGCATGAAAATTTTAATTGTTAACTCTCAATGTGTTCAATATATTACAATCAGGTGCACATTTTATTTCAGTAGAATCAACGGAAATGATAACACCATAGATAGAGACCATAAATGCAGAGTTTAGTCCTGATCTGTTGGCGGTGCTGTGCCTATGCACTGGGAATCTGAGCAGCTGGTATCATATGATGTATGGACCTGCCAGCAACGGTGGTGGCTTGTACAACTGCAGCTATCAGAAATTCTTCCAATGCAAAGCCTCATGCATTCACACAAATGGATGATCAAAGGCAGCAGTGGTGTCGTTCGATGTAGTAGAGCTTGCTGTCTCTGTGTCACCACTCCTGAGCCAGTATGACTGCTGAAATGATGCTGCGCTCTTTGGGACATCCTCCATCACCCACTCAAAGCCCTTGGGGTAGTAGATCCCTGTCCTTGGGTGTGGCACCCACAGTGCTGTCTCTGCTGACCTTGCTTCTACAGGTTGCACCCTGCTCGTCAGGTAAGAGCTTTGCCTGCTCTTAACTTCCCTGCATATGGCATTCTAACTATCTAAGCAGATACTTCACGGAGCTGAATTATGTATTAGAAGTTCCATTGCAACAGAATATGAGCATTTATCATCAGATTTCAGCACTGCTTGAGCATCGTCGTGCTGGAATCTACAAACTGGAAGCTTGATCGCAGGCTTATCATTGCAGGTTTAGAAGGATGGCTAGAGACTAATTACCGGAGAAGACCAGTCGATTTTGCAATTGCACTGCGGCCCATCAACACAGGCTGGAGAGGCACCAAAATGTGCTACTGGTTGTTCTTTCCTCCTTGGTATCAAGCAGCTGATGGCAGTTCCCTCTTGGTTGGTATCTCTCTCTTTCCCAACCCCTGTATTTATACATACCCTACCTGTAGCTTTGTAAGTGGAATGTGGCCACCACGGTTAGGGTCACATAGACCCTGGTTGGATATGAATGATTGACGAGCTATTACATAGGATTATGAATGATTTGATTCGCAGTCACTAGCTTCTACTTGAGCAGGGGTTTTGAGCTTGATTGGACCCTTTTGGACCAAACACCACGAGAACTGATGCTCCCAGAATCTGAAGTCAAATCTGACCAAGTACAGTCCTGTTACTACTTGAAGAATCATGAGACAGACCTGCTGTTGCTGGTTGTACCTTACTAGCAAAGTTGGGAATACAGTTCTCGTGAAGAAAGGGTGGTAGAGATGGAAACTAAAGCCTATGGTTGCCTTGTTACAAAGGACATTGTCCGTCAAACTGCTAATACGTGTTGAGAAGCAATTGCCACGTGGAACCCACTGATTGATGGATTCAGGAAAATTGTACATCTGCTGCTGGCTTTCGTCACTGACTTCAAGCTAGAAACTCTCATGGAAGAGATGTGTTTGCCAGGTATTGTGTGATTTGTGGCCTCAAAAGAACTACCACATACTGTGTTCCATGACTCGAATTATCTTCCCCATATTTCTATCTGATCTGCATCATCAACAATCCTTTAGCATAATAGCGGAGAGCATGGGATCTGATTCTCCTTGTGGCATGCATAGCTGTGGTGCAAAACTAAAGATGAAGCATTTCAATTGATTGTCTTCTCTTCCTGCCACACACTGAAAAGTAATTTTTCCCTCCAGATTTGACACTAGAGTCATGCAGAGCATGAAATTATTAATTTTTTTTTTGAGGAATCAACGGGGGGCAATCGCCCACCTGAACTCAATTTTCATTAATTTCACACAACATCACAGTTTACAGGGGGTGCCCAGAGGGGGCAAGAAGGGGAGGAAGAAATAACAAAGGGCAAAAGGGCCCCCACCGATCATAGCTTTTTACAAGGGGAAGGGGGGATGGAGAGAAACTAAAACCTAAGCAAGACCCGCGCACCACGCGAGCATGGGGTCTGTGTTCACCCGAGAAGACGCTCGAGCAGTCCATAGGCGGAGGTGGTCAACCAGCAAGGCGAGGATGCGGTGGGTCGAAAGATCATCGGAGTCAAACACCATCCTGTTGCGGGATTTCCAAATAGTCCAAAGGAGAGCCAAGGTCACGGTGTGACGGGCCTTAGGATGTAGAGGAGGCAGACACATCACAAGGCCATCGAGCAAGGCGGAGACATCGGCGCCAATGGGGAGGACCAGAGAAGGGGCAACCACGCTCCAGACGGGGGCGAGGCGAGGGCAGCTGGCGAACAAGTGGGATGTGTCCTCTATCACAGTGGGGCAAAACGGACAGTGCGGGGAGGAGACACACCCAATCCGGTGCAGGAGCTTGCGGGTTCGGGTTTTCCGCAAGCGGAGGATCCAGAAGAAAACTTTCACTTTCAGGGGGGCAAAGCACTCCCAATTAGTATCTTGGAAAGGGACGATGCAGCCAGAAGCACACATCGAACGGTAGATATGTCCAGTCACAAATTCCGAAGAGGGCCCAAGGGAGACAATGCGGTGGTCAGGGGACGGGGAGAGGGCGACCCTCGTAAGGGCGGCACGCACATAGGCCATCTCGCTAGCGGCCGCCACAGAGACCCTGTGCTGGAGGGGGACATTGATGGAACCACCCTCAAGGGCGTCAGCAATGGTGGCGAAGGGGCGGCGACAATGCGAGAAGGCAGCCGGCAGGGCGGCCGAGAGGGGACCAAGAGGGGTCCAGGCATCATGCCAAATAGAGATGGAGCGGCCGTCACCCGGCACAGCCTTGACAATGGAGCGGTACGGGGGGAGGAGCGACAGAAAACTCCTCCAAGTGGGCGTGGCCTTCTCCGGACGGACACGAAGGTAGCTACGCTTCACCCAGCGAGTCCATGGGGAGTCCCGCCCTGAGAATAGCCCGTGGAGCATCTTCAGCAGGAGGCACTGGTTCTGGAGACCAAGGTCGATAATCCCGAGACCACCTTCAGACCGCAGACGGCACGCATAATCCCACGCAACCTGACAATCCCCCCCAGAGCATGAGTCTTTGGCTTTCCAAAGCATAGCACGCCTAGGCCTGTCCATCTTCGCAAGCACACCCTTCGGAATCTGAAGAACCGACATGGCAAATGACGGGAGGGCAGACAACACGGCCGTCGTCAGAGTCAGGCGCCCTCCGATGGGAAGAAGGGAGGTCCGCCAGCCAGGTATACGTTTGTAGATCTTGACCGCAAGGAATTCGAGGGCTGCGACAGAGAGCTTATGGTCGGAGAGGGGGAGGCCGAGGTACGTCTGAGGGAAGGACGAAACAGGACAACCCAGAATGGCGGCAAGCTCCAAGGCAAGACCCCCAGGCACCCCACCCACCGGCACGAACGTGCTTTTGTGGAAGTTAATTTGCAACCCGGTGGCTTGGGAGAAGAGGTCCAGCACCCCCCGCAGACGGCGCACCTGGGCATGCTCAGCTCGCAGGATCAAGAGGGTGTCGTCTGCATACTGAATCACTGGGCACGGAAGATCATCAACAAGGGGATGCAGCAGTCTGTCGGCACCTTCCCCCGCAGCAATAAGGCAGGGCAGCAGGTCTGCGACCGCCAGGTACAGGTACGGGGAGAGGGGGTCTCCCTGCCGCAGTCCATTTCTGCAACGAATCCAGCACCCCGGCACCCCATTAAGCAATATCGCAGTCTGACCGGTAGAAAGGATGGAGGAGATCCATGACCGAAAGAGAGCACCAAGACCACGCGCATCGAGGATGGCATCAAGGGCAGCCCAGCTGACCGAGTCGAAAGCTTTTTTGAAGTCGAGCTTGAGGACGACCGCCGGAGTTTTCCGCACATGACAACTCTGGACCACGTCGGCAGCGTAGAGGAAGTTGTCGGTGATGCTGCGCCCTTTGACGAACCCCGACTGCTCAAACGAAATGAGCTTTTCAATGTGGCGCTGAAGACGCGTCGTGAGGATCCGAGTGATGAGCTTCATGACACAGTTCTGAAGAGAGATCGGGCGGAAACCATCGGCTGTGAGCACGTCATCCTTTTTTGGAAGCAGGGTTATGAACGCACGGTTAACACCGTCCAGGGGCGCGGTCCCGCCATAGAAATCCATTTTTTCATGATAAAGCTGACCTGCTGCGTCGATTCTACACCGACCTTCTTGGCTCCTCCACCACGCCTGTTTGGGGGTTTGATCTACGCGCCGTCATGCCTCATGTTCCGGGGCTTTCCGATTTGGAGCATCCTTTCACTATGCAGGAGGCTAAGGGCGAGCATGAAATTATTGTACAACAAAAAATGGATTTCCTGACATTATAGATATTATATGCTTGATGTGGTACTATTAGAGTTGTAACAGTGGAATAAAGCTCCTGATGTTATTCCGACCATGTGTGATTCTTCTATTCTTTCTTTTTGTTTCAGCGGAAAGCTGCGGTATAGGATGGTCTGTTGGTATATAACGTAACATCTTATATGCCTGCGGATCTCAATTTCTTACGCAACTGAAACTGTGATCAAATGGTCAATCCCCGAGGCTTTGAAAAGGAAGCTTTGCTCTGCAAAATATCTGTTTGCTATTGGCTTCACTTGAAAGCTCAGTGGTTACCGCTGGCTAATCTTTGGCTTGCTCTTGCAAAAAAAGGTACGTACTTATGCCTATTCTTAATCTACTTTAGGTATATCACTGTATTTATGACATATCACCTGCTATTTTAGGCTTGCAGCGGATTTTCTTGCACTCACATTTTACCTGGTAACATTGTCACCTAGATTTGTGTTTCTCCATGCTTGCGGTTTGCGCATCGCCACATCAGCTACTTAGTTTCTCATATGCTTCATGTTATTTGAGATCATGTAGGAGTACTAGAATAAACTCTTGCATCGTAGGCAATCTCATAATGTTTCCTCGTGTTAATATTTAGATGATTCTTTGGTTTTTATTAGTTGACTAATGTCCAGTAGTAAATTTACTCTGTTTAGCTACAGAAACCACAATCTTAAAGGTTCATCCGTAGGAGGGTAACATGGTAACAAAAACATGAAGGATAGAACAAATTATACGCTGATACTTAGTGTGAATTACATCTGGTAGTCCGACCAAAAAACAAATTAGAAAATTACAGGGGAAGGATACAAATGATAAACCAAAAGCTTCCTAAATCAACCTTTCTCTATTTTCGTGTAACTACACTGACATAAGGCAGCTCCACGGAACCCATGTAGAATTTGCCGTTATCCCTCTCCATTATCTCTGTTGGTCTGACGCTCTTTGGCCCCCTCATCTCTTCAAGAATCTTCCCATTGGCACCAACCCTCACAGCGAGCAGATGGCTATCTCGACCAAATGGAAGCTCATTCTTCGCACGGTGTAGCGCCACATCTTATATGCCTGTGGATCCCAATTTCCAAACGGAACTGAAACTGTGATCAAATGGTCAATCCCTGAGGCTTTGAAAAGGAAGCTTTGCTCTGCAAATTTTCTGTTTGCTATTGGCTTCACTTGAAAGCTCAGTGGTTATCGCTGGCTAATCTTTGGCTTGCTCTTGGGAAAAAAGGTACGTACTTACGCCTATTCTTAATCTACCCTAGGCATATCACTGTATTCATGACATATCATATCTCCTGCTATTTTAGGCTTGCAGCAGATTTTCTTGCACTCACATTTTACCTGGTAAAACTGTCACCTGGATTTTCCATGCTTGCAGTTTACACATCGCCAGATCGGCTACTTAGTTTCTCATATGCTTCATGTTATTTGAGATCATTTACCAGATTAAGTAAACTCTTGCATCCTAGGCAATCTCATAATATTTCCTCGTGTTAATATTTAGCTGATTCTTTGGTTTTTATTAGTTCACTATAATGTCCAGTAGTAAATTTGCTCTGTTTAAACCACAATCTTAAAGGTTAACGTGGTAACAAAAACATGAAGGATAGAATAGAACAAATTATACACTGATACTTCGTGTGAATTACATCTGGTAGTCTGACCAAAAAACAAATTAGAAAATTACAGGGAAGGATACAAATGATAAACCAAAAGCTTCCTAAGTCAACCTTTCTCTATTTTCGTGTAACTACACTGACATAAGGCAGCTCCACGGAACCCATGTAGAATTTGCCGTTATCTCTCTCCATTATCTCTGTTGGTCTGACGCTCTTTGGCCCCCTCATCTCTTCAACTATCTTCCCGTTGGCGCTTACCCTAACAGCGAGCAGATGGCTATCTCGACCAAAGGGCAGCTCATTCTTCTCACGGTGTAGCGCCACCCAGTAACCTCCTCTCCTGTCGGGCCTCACATTATCGGGGTAGCCGGGGAGGTTGGCAAAAGGCTCAGATGCGCCTGCATTGGGCCCTTTGATCCAATGCCTTAGGAGCTTGCACGGCCCAGTAGAAGCGACCACGAGGTGCGACCGGTCGGTGCTGATGGCGACGCCGTTTGGATACGTCAAACCCTCTTGGAGCACCTTGACATCTGATGTTTTGGGATCGTATCTCATGAGACGCCCTGATGCATCCCCTGTTTTGGTAACCATCTCATGCTGCGATCTCGGGTAGTTCATGGAGCTGTCTGTGAAGTAGACATGGCCGGTAGCTTGGTCGACATCAACCCCATTGGTGAAGCGGAGAGGCACCCCATTAACCTCATTGACCAGCACCGTCGCCTCCCCGCCACCTGGCCCAACCCGCATGAGACCCTTGTAAGCGTCGGCGACGTACAAGTCTCCCGTCTTCTGGTTGAACCGCAGGCCGAGCGGGCGGCCGCAGCGGCTCTCCGTGGCAGTCTCCGGCCGCAGCCTCGACGCCCTGCACATGTCGGCGTCGTAGCCAGGGCCGTACGTGTAGGTCGTCCAGCCGAGCTTAGCACCGTTCCACTTGAGGACACGCCCGTCTGAGACGCCGCTGTAAGGGCCGTTGCCCTGCCCATCGAAGGCGACGCTCTCGGGTCCGCGGACCGTTCCGCGTGGCAGCGGCAGGTGCTGGCTCCGCGAAGCGTCGAAGCTGGGGACGGTGGCCGCCATGGCCGCCGGCATGAAGAGGAGGACCATGATGACGAGGGAGATCGCCGCCTTCGTGAGGCGACTCATATTGCACCCCATCTTTGCTTCGCGCGCTAGCTCTTCGATTGATCGAAGATCTCGCGTTGATGGCTGGTTAGCATGTACGCTCGATCAGGAGTTTCTCTGATGGAGCGGACGTGGTTTGCTCGATGGTTTGGTGGAGAGTAAACGGGTGCGTGCCCTGCCCTTTATAGTGTTGATCGAGAGCTTAGCTATTGTCCGAGTCGGCGTATGGCACACAGGACGGCCAGAGGCCGGGCCGGATTCTTAGTTTTGAGGAAAAACAGAGTCGGAGTCGAAGAAAAACGAGTACTAAATTCCTCGCTTACAATGCAACGATGCATAGAGCGATAGAAACCGCGAGTTATTCCGCGTGAACATGGCCTGGCGGAAGAAGGAAACAGAGTCGGATTGAAAACCGGAGAAGCATAGTAATCCGGATGGGCTAAAAGACGTAAGGAGAGACACCATCGAGTCTCGGCTTCAGATTCGAATCTCTCATCCGCCTTTTTCCAGTCGATCGGCGGATTCGGCCTGGCGATCATGGCGGACGAAGATGACGATCACGGATCACCGTGTTGAAGTGTATAAGTGAATTGCCTAGCCCTTTCTATCAGTTCAGACTTTTAGTTGCGTTGGCTAGTGCATGAAGCTTAACATGGTATCAGAGCATAGGATTTTTTTTTCACTACCGCACGCGCAACTCGTGCTCAACTTCCGATCCAGTTTGTTTTGTCCCGACCGCCGCCGGCCATCTCCTATCCGTCGCTAGTCAGCCCCCATCGCGCCCGTCCCGGTGTCGCTGGCCCCGTCTCGACAACGCTCGACGGCGTCTCGAGGATCTGTCGTCGGTCTTCCCGTCGGTCTTCTCTTCCCCGTCCCGATCTCTGTCTCCCGCCGTTCGGCCCGGCCTCGTCTGGCTCCGTCTCCACCCCTGGCGGATTGTTTCTTGGTGGCCCGAGGACGCGCTGCCCCTCGCTCCGCGCTCCGCCTGCCTCGTCCTCGTTCGATCCCCCCGTCGTGGCCAGGGAGCGCCCGAACCCCACGCCCGGGCCTGTCCGTGTCTGCCCGGCCGCCCGTCCCCGGGGCTCCCGCCAGGAATTGCTCCGATCGGCTGCCGGACGCCCGGAATAGGTCCGGCCAGGCCGGATCTCGCCGGCTCTTTGCTTGATTTCGCCGGATTTGCTCTAGCCAGGCCGAATTTCGCCGGATTTTGAATCTGATCAGTTGACTAAAAAAAACACCTTCCGGCATGGTTTCCTGCTCCGATGATGTCGCTTTCGCTGCTCCCGTCTTGCACCCATGTCCTCCCTCGTTACTTGGTGCTCGTCCGCCGACTCCCTCTTTGTCGGCTTGCCGCTCTACACCGCCTTTTGCGGCCTCTTCATGCGGTTATGACCGCCCTTTGCCGACTCCGTCTACGTAGGCCTGCCGCTCTACATCGATTTTTGCGGCCTCTTCACGCGGCTATGGTCGCCCTTCGCCGACTTCGTCTACATCGGCCTGCCGCTCTACATCGATTTTCGCGGCCTCTTCACGTGGTTATGGCCGCGCTTCACCGACTCCGTCTATGTCGGCTCGCCGCTCGACATCGACTCTTGCGGCTTCTTCAGGCGGTTGTGACCGTCTTTCGTCGACTCCATCTTCATCGGCGTGTTGCTCTCCGTCGCCACCTTTGGCGGCCTCTGTGTGTGTGGGTGACAGCTCCTCGTCGGCACCTGATTGTACCTCGACCTCTCCAGTCGTGTCCCTTTCTGCGCATGAGATAGCGCAGCTTCGATGCCTGCTTGATGCTTGGGATTCTTCACCGACAGGTTCTGCTAGTTCTGCGACTGAGTTTTCTGGCGTTGAGCGACCACCTCCTCCTTCTCCAGGTACATCCCCATGGCTTCTTGATACCGGAGCTTCTTTTCATATGACTCCTGATTCTTCCTTGTTGCATTCTGTTTGACCTGTCGACCCTCCTGTTCGTGTTCTTACTGCCGATGGTATCCCCCTCCCAGTCATTAGTCGAGGCATTCTTAGTACTTCCTCGTTTCATGTTCCTTCTGTTGCGCATGTTCCTCAACTTAACATGCAACTCTTTTTTGGTAGTCAGATCGTCGACTCTCGTTGTAGCATCACTCTCGACTTTGATTCCTGTTTTGTTCAGGATCGTCGCACCGGCACTATGCTTGGTGCTGGCCCCCGCCGCCATGATGGCCTCTGGGAGCTTCACTGGCTTCGTCTTCCTTCTGATGCCACCGTCGCCAGTTCCTCGGCATCTGTAGCCGTCGCTACTAGCTCTTTTCAGCAGTGGCATCATCGTCTTGGACATTTATGTGGTTCTCGACTCTCGTCTTTAGTTCATCATGGTGTTCTGGGGTCTGTCTCCGGAAACGCTTCTTTGGATTGTCAGGGCTGTCGGCTTGGTAAGCAGATTCAGCTACCGTACCCTCACAGTGAGTCTGTGTCTGAGCGTCCTTTTGATCTTGTTCACTCTGATGTTTGGGGTCCAGCTCCCTTCCCGTCGAAAGGGGGTCATCGCTACTATATTCTCTTTATAGATGATTTTTCTCGTCACACTTGGATATATTTCATGTCTTCTCGTAGTGAGGTCTTGTCTATCTATAAGAAATTTGCTGCCATGGTTCGTACCCAGTTCTCCACTCCTATTCGTGTGTTTCGTGCAGATTCTGCTGGCGAGTATATCTCTCATTCACTGCGCGCTTTTCTTGCTGAGGAGGGTACTCTTGCTCAGTTTTCTTGTCCTGGTGCTCATGCTCAGAATGGTGTGGCCGAGCGCAAGCATCGTCACCTTCTTAAGACGACTCGTGCGTTGATGATTGCCGCTTCTCTTTCGCCTCACTTTTGGGCTGAGGTTGCTTCCACTGCCACCTATCTCGTCAATATTCAACCCACCGCTGCTCTGCAGGGTGGTATTCCTCTAGAGCGCCTCTCTGGTCATCCTCCTGATTACTCGGCGCTTCGTTCGTTTGGTTGCGTTTGTTATGTTCTTCTTACCCCTCGTGAACGCACCAAACTGACCGCTCAGTCTGTTGAGTGTGTCTTTCTTGGATACAGTGATGAGCATAAGGGCTATCGGTGTTGGGACCCCGTTGGTCGTCGGATGCGCATTTCTCGTGATGTCACGTTTGATGAGACGCGTCCTTTCTATCCTCACCCCACCTCCTTGACCTATCCGATGGAGGATATCTCCTTTCTACTTTTTCCTGACACACCTCCCTCTGTTCCTATTGATCCCCCTTCGGGACCTATTATTGCTGATGTCTCACCTTTGACCCCGTTGTCCTCCTCCCCACCTAGTTCTCCTACTTCTTCTCCTGATTCTCCACCCATCTCACCGTTGTCTCCTTTTCCCTTCCATTATTCTCGTCGCTCTCATGTTCTGGATCCTCCTCCTGATGCCCCTTCTTCTTCTTCTTCTTCTTCTTCTTCTTCTGATATGTCTTCTTCTTCTGACGAGCTTCCCTCTCCTCTTCCGGCGACCCGTTTTCGTCGTCCACCTGATCGTTACTCTCCTAGTCAGTACGGTCTCTCTGTTGCCCTCGAGCCGACTTCTTATCGGGATGCTGAGCGTCATCCCGAATGGCAGCTTGCCATGGCTGAGGAGATTGATGCGCTTGAGCGCACTGGCACCTGGGATCTTGTCTCTCCCCCTCCCGGTGTTCGTCCCATCACGTGCAAGTGGGTCTATAAAATTAAGACCCACTCTGATGGATCTCTTGAGCGCTATAAAGCGCGTCTTGTGGCTCGTGGCTTTCAGCAGGAGCACGGCCGTGACTATGATGAGACTTTTGCCCCTGTGGCTCATATGACCACTGTGCGCACTCTTCTTGTTGTCGCTTCTGTTCGACACTGGTCTGTGTCTCAGCTTGATGTTCAGAACGCTTTCCTCAATGGAGAATTGAGTGAGGAAGTTTACATACAGCCTCCTCCTGGGTATTCTGTTCCCGATGGGATGGTTTGTCGTCTTCGGCGTTCTCTTTATGGCCTGAAACAGGCCCCTCGTGCCTGGTTTGAGCGCTTTGCCTCTGTGGTGACTGCTGCTGGTTTCTCTCCCAGTGCTCATGATCCAGCGCTGTTCGTTCACACTTCTCCTCGTGGACGCACTCTTCTCCTTCTCTATGTTGATGATATGATCATTACTAGTGATGATCCTGAGTATATTGCCTTTGTTAAGGCTCGTCTTCGTGATCAGTTTCTTATGACTGATCTTGGTCCTCTCTGCTACTTTCTTGGGATTGAGGTCTCCTCCACTTCTGATGGCTTTTTTTATCTCTCAGGAAAAGTATATTCAGGATCTTCTTGCTCGTGCTGCTCTTGGGGATGAGCGCACTGTTGAGACTCCTATGGAGCTTAATGTTAAGCTTCGTCCTACTGATGGTGATCCTCTTCCTGACCCGACGCGTTATCGCCATCTTGTTGGGAGTCTTGTTTATCTTGCTGTCACTCATCCTGACATATCTTATCCTGTTCATATTCTGAGTCAGTTTGTCTCAGCTCCTACCACTGTTCACTATAGTCATCTCCTCCGTGTTCTTCGCTATCTTCGTGGCACGATCACTCGTCGTCTTTTCTTTCCTCGTTCCAGCTCCCTCCAGCTTCAGTGCTACTCGGATGCTACGTGGGCGAGTGATCCTACGGATCGTCGTTCACTTTCTGCTTACTGTGTGTTTCTTGGTGGTTCGCTCATTGCTTGGAAGACGAAGAAACAGACAGCGGTTTCCCGTTCGAGTGTTGAGGCTGAGTTGCGAGCTATGGCTTTGTTGACTGCTGAGGTGACCTGGTTACGGTGGTTGCTTGCGGATTTTGGGGTCTCTGTTACGACACCCACTCCAGTTTTGTCTGACAGTACAGGTGCTATCAGTATTACACGTGATCCGGTAAAGCATGAGCTTACCAAGCATATTGGTGTTGATGCTTTTTATACACGTGCTCAGGTGCAGGCTCAGGTTATTGCGCTTCAGTATGTGCCTTCCGAGTTACAGTTGGCGGACTTTTTTTACAAAGGCACAGACTAGAGCGCAGCATGATTTCTTACTCTCCAAACTCAGTGTTGTGGATCCACCATGAGTTTGAGGGGGGGGGGGTGTTAGATGTATATATTTGTATATTGTATTTTCCCCGTATGTTAGGCGGTTTCTTGCATATTTGCACCTGTACCTGTATTATATATTGTGGCCTTTGGCCCCCAGATAATACAAGTTGCATCTTCCTAACATGGTATCAGAGCCCAGGGTCTCGAGTTCGAGTCCTGGTTTTCGCAATTTATTGTAAAAATTGTTGTTGCCCTCTTTTGTGCCCACGTGTTGACTTTCTCTTGTCCCGTTTGTATCCAAGTGTTGATTTTCTCCTCTTCTGTCTGTGTCCATGTGTTGACTTTCTCTTCTCTCGTCACACGTGAGTGAGGGTGTTGAAGTGTATAAGTGAATTGCCTAGCCCTTTCCATCAGTTTGGAATTTTGGTTGCGTTGGCTAGTGCATGAAGCTTAACACACCGCACCGACGACCATCCCTAAGTCCTCTGCTCCTGCACGGCGCGCGTGTACAGTATTTCTGTCCTCTCTTCTCCAGTTCTGGCGTAGGCCCATAGGTGCCGCATGGATGATGAGCTATTATATACTGCAAGCTAGCTGCATCGACGATGAGCTAAGAATTATACTGAAGAACACATAATGTATCAGTTCCAATAGCACAACATCTATTGTCTGCTCTCACTGTATTCAGTCATATCCTCTGCATGTTTCTGCCATGCTATACAGCAGATGTTCAAATACAACATCGACACCTGGTAGCTGTTTAATTCATCATTTCAAATTTGAATCCAAGTTTTTAAACAGGTTTCAAGAACTATGCATGCACCTTCATCAAAAGAATATTTGACGAAAAGGACCACATGTGCGAGTGAAATGTCAAAAAAGACCACCTGTGAAAAAAATTGTCAAAAAGAACCACTTCTCAGTGGCGGCACGTCTGGGCAGGCGACACGTGTCGCCTGCCGCCTAGACCAAATCCGGCATGTACATGCCGCCACCCCCAACGCCGGCAGGTCGCCTGACGGGCGACGCTGTCGACCGCTGTTACATCTGGTGGGGCCTACCGCCTGGGCCAACGCCGGCATGCTGGCGTGGCACATGCCGCCTGAGCCATAGCCGTGCCACGCCAGCATGCCGGCGTTGGCTCAGGCGGCAGGCCCCACCATAGGTAACGGCGGTCGACGGCGTCGCCCGTCAGGAGACCTGCCGGCGTTGGGGGTGGCGGCATGTGAAGGAAATATGCCCTAGAGGCAATAATAATATTGTTATTATCATATTTCTTGTTCATGATAATGTTTATACTCCATGCTATAATTGTATTAAGCGGAAACATTAATACTTGTATGGTTTATGAACAACACCGTGTCCCTAGTATGCCTCTACTAGACTAGCTCATTGATTAATGATGGTTAAGGTTTCCTAACCATAGACATGAGTTGTCGATTAATAATGAGGTCATGTCATTAGGAGAATAATGTGATGGATAGATCCAAATAAAGCACAGCAATTAGATTGTGTCATTGTGTTCATCTTTGCGAAGCTTTTCCTATGTCAAGTATTGTATTCCTTAGACCATGAGATAAAACAACTCCCTGGTATCGGAAGAAAGCTTTAAGATCATCAAACGTCATCCTATGATAGGGTGATCATAAAGGTGTCTCTCAGGTGATCGGAAAGTACTTGTTGGGTTGTATGTATCGAGATGGAATTTGGCCCTCCCGAGTCGGAGAGATATACTTCGGGCCCACTCGGTAATCGATATCAACACCGCTTGCAAGCACGTGGTTAAAGAGTTAATCACAAAGTGATATCGGATTACGGAACGAGTAAAGTACTTGCTATGAACGAGATTGAACTAGGTATGTCGATACCGACGATTGAATCTCGGGCAAGTAAAATATCACGAGACGAAGGGAATACATATACGGGATTAATTGAATCCTGGCATCGTGGTTCATCCGATATGATCATCGATGAATATGTGGGAGTCAATATGGGTTTCCAGATCCCGCTGTTGATTATTGATAGAAGATCATGTCTGCATATTCTCGAACCCGTAGGGTCACACACTTAACGTGCATCGACGCTAGGATAGAACGGATAATTGGTTAATGAGTTTTTTGTTCGGAGTCTCGGATGAGATCCAGGACATCATGAGAGGTTCCGGAATGGTCCGGAGAATAAGATTCATATAAAGGAAAGCAATTTTTGGATTCCGGAAAAGTTTCGGAGTTTATCGGTATTGTACCGGAAGGTTCTAGAAGGTTCCGGAGTGGGACCAACGTGGGCCCACTTGTCGGAGGCCTATGTGGGCTTAAGGGGAAGTGTCCTGACCACTTTGGGCCAGGCGCACAAGGCCCCTAAGGCCCAGCCGGCCAGCCCAATGGGGAAACCCTAGGGAAAAGTTCTAGAAGGGAAAGGGGAAGATTTGCCCCCCACTCCACCCCTTGGGCCGCCGCCCTAGGGCTTGGAGGAGGGGCCAAGCCAGCCGGCCACCCCCCCATATAAGGAGGGGCAGGGGCGCAGCCTCCCCCCAACCCCAACCCTAGCCGCCGGCTAACTGCTGCCCTCCAATCTCTCTCTCTTCCGACTACGTGTAGGCGAAGCCCTGCCGTAGAAACTCTCCACCATAAGCACCACGTCGTCGTGCTGCAGATCCAATCTATCTCTCCACCATACTTGCTGGACCAAGGAAGGAGGAGACGTCGCTGCACCATACGTGTGCATCTCTCGGAGGCGCCGCCACTTGCGGCGTAGGATCGGATCGGATCGCGGGGAGGAGACGGCTAGTACGACTACATCATCCACGTTATGTTGAACGTTTCCGCTGTGCGATATCTTCAAGGGTATGAAGATATCATCTACATCTCTCGTTGATTACATCTCCTAGATTAGATCTTGGCTTTCTTGTTCGCATCCGTAGGAAATTTTTTGATTTACTATGCTGCGAAACCCTTTAGTGGTATCAGAGCTAGATCTATGCGTAGATGTGTTTCACGAGTAGAACGCAACATGATTGTTGCGGGCGTTGATGTTTTCTGTTGCAAACCTCTTGTTTTGTATTTCTTATGGCGCGGCATAGTGAGATCGAAGCGGTCCAGGCCAACTTTACGCGACCTCGTTCGCGAGACCGGCTCCGCACTTGATGTGTGGCTTGTTCCACACATGCGGCTGGTGGATGTCAGTTTCTCTCACTATAGTAGTCATGGGATTTACAACGGATGTTAGCAACCATAATATCACCGTTGTGGCTTTTCGTAGGTAAGAATCGTTCTTAACTTGCTACTCCCATAAGCCACGTAAAACATGCAACAACAAAGTAGAGGCGTCTAACTTGTTTTTGCAGGGAGTGTTTTGTGATATGGTATGGCCACAAGATGTGATGTGATATATGTGATGTATGCGATGATCATGTTTTGTAATGTTTCACGACTTGCATGTCGATGAGTTCACAACTGGCAGGAGCCATATGGTTGTCTTTATAATTGTGTATGACCTGCGTGTCAACTTCTTATACACCATGTAATAGCTTTACTTTATCGCTAAGTAGTTAGCAATAGTTGTAGTTGCTATTCGTGGTGGAGGCAATCATGGTGGAGTGATGGAGATCATGCCGGCGCGCACAAGATGGAGATCATTGCGCGGAGATTGGCTATACCATGTCACATAAAATTATATGCATGTGATGTTTATCCTTTTATGTATCTTATTATGCTTTGATCGCGACGGTAGCATTATAAGATGATTCCTCACTTAAAGATCAAGATAAAATTGTGTTCTCCCCTCGTATGCGCCGTTGTGAAAGTTCGTCGTGTTCAAGCATCTCGTGATGATCGGGTGCTATAAACTCTACGTTCACATACAACGGGTGCAAGCCAGTATTTGCACATGCGGAAATACTTGGGTTTGACTTGACGAGCCTAGCATGTACAGACATGGCCTCGGAACACACGGACCGAAAGGTCAAGCATGAGTCATATGGATGATATGATCAACATGTTGATGTTCACCATTAAAACTACATCATTCACGTGATGATCGGTCTCGGTGTAGTGAATTTGGATCATGCTTCACTAAACAACTTTGAGGGATGTTGAATTTAGTGGGAGTTCATTAGTAATTTGATTAACTTGAACTAATTATCATGAACTAAATCTTGTTGTATTTGCATAAGTTGTTGTAGTCTTTGGCACCGTTTCCCACCGACACTTAGCTTAATTGAGTTAAAAGAACTATAGAAGTCTGGATAATCACTTTTTGGTCTAGTGCCGTTTAATGTCAAGACTAAAGATTAAGTCCTATTGCAAACTTTAGCAAACCTTGCTTGCTCCATACGATTTAATAAATTGTATTGATCTAAGAGCAACGATTCAAATTTAGTATCTAAAGATCATATGTTTGCCTTCATGATAAATTGATCTTCAAAATTGTTTGAGAATCAAAGTGATCATCGAGCTGAAAGAATTGTTTCAGAAACAAACAAGAAGTGAAAGATATTTGATATCTAAAACTTTGATTGTTTGCAAAAATGATGAAGTATAATTTAGTAAAAGAACATATGCTCATATTGTATGACTATATGTGAAGATTGAAGATGCTAGGCATCCCGATCACCCAAAAGTTTGGGAACTAATATTATACTTGCATTCATCCTTATAAGCTATAGTAGTTTCATCATGAAAGTTGTCATGATAAGATGAATGAAAGGGTATTGGCTAAATTGTTTTTGCTATACCAAAGATACTAAAATGGAATCTAGAAGAACGCCAATTATATGATGATGGTGATCCACCTCAATGTGCAAAGTCCAAGGCTATTAGTATTTGACTAAAAATCCTTTGGACTATGTGTCAAATGATTGACGCCACTATTGATGTCGATAGATTCTTCTAAAAGGAGAGGAAACACTAAATAGGATCTGCAAAATTATTTGGTAGAAAAAGGCAAAGACTGGAATTGTCCATCTCAGGTATATAAATGATATACATGTTATAGATGTATTCTTTGCTAGTACATAATGTAATTCTTGGGTATTGGATACTAGATTGTTGGTATGAAATGTCATACAAAGCAACAATACAAGAACTATGATGGCCTAAGTAACTAGCAAAAGAATATGGTAACAGTGTGCATCGAGAAACAAATAAATGTGTTATTGTGTTTTTCGTCGGCATAAAACCTAGCCTTCTAGATATGTTAAGAACTTAATAATTGTTATTTTGTTCTAGTATTATGAGAGCAATGGTTGTTCAAATTATTACCATCTTCCATAATCGATGGATACATTATTATTATCTTGTTGGTGAAATAGACATTTATAACACTGATGCTAAAGGTCGCAAGGCAAAACAAATTTCACTTATATGTGACACCGCCGTTTAAGTCATATTGGAAACAAAACATGAAAGAAATTCTATATTGATAGATTTTCGAGTCATTTGATTTTGAATTGATTGACGCTTGTGAGACTTTTCCTAAAGATGATTAAACTCCGTTCGTGGGCCATAGAAAGAATAATCGACTAACTACATGGAGATCGTACATATTGATGTATGTAGTTCATGTGTGAAGTCGAGCGTGGTGTATTTTCTATTTCATCAATGACTCGAATAGATGTACGGTATATCTACTTGATGAGATAGAAGTATGAAATTGTTCAATTTATGAAGTGAAAATTGTTGTAACAAGAATATTCGAGTTGAATGATTAGATCATAAAGAAGAATATTTGAGTTACAAGTTTAGCAAACATCTAAGAGTTAGGGGAATTGTTCCACAAACTTGCATCGTGATAAACACCATAGGAGTATGGAGTTTTCGATGGATGTAATCAAACCTTGTTTGACATGGTTAGATCAATGATGAAATAAACTACCAATATAATTTATGGATTATGCTTTAGAGACTACCGCTTTTCACTGAATAGAGTGCCATCATAATCTGCCGAAATGACACCATACAAGTTATAGTTGTCTTTTCTTGAATTTTGGTATGCAAGGCATATGTGTAAAATGTTTACAACCAAAATTGGATTAGTAAGTCTTTGTAGGTTATCCGAAAGAATATCGATGGGTGTTTCTTCTGCCATCAACCCAATTAAAGGTGATTGTCACTGAAAGAAGTGAACTTCTTATGAAGGAGTTTTTCGCGAAAGGTTTAAGTGGGAGGAAGATAGAACTTGATGAGGTTATTGAATCTGAGCAAGATGATCAGAGTAGTGCAGCACCAGAATATGTTCTGGAAGCGGCAACTACATTCATAGCTCACGCGTCTACAATATGTTGTAGTCACGGCATCGAAGTTCCTATTTAACCAAGTTGGTCGTAATCAAATAGCAAGATTTGAGGACGAGATATTATTAGATAATAGTAACCAACAATATACAAAGAAGCGGTGATGGGGCCTGACTTCGTCATATGGATTATTCTAGCAACAATTACATATTAAGATATGATAGTTGAATAAACAAAGCAACATTCCTCTACCGGAATGCACACCAAGGACGTGTACCTGACACGACCCAATGGGTTTTGTTGATTCAAAGGTTGCTAGATATGTATGCAAACTTCTATGGTAGAAGTAAGCATAGCGAAGTTGGAATCTTCAATGATGAAAATGTTAAAGTGTTAATTTCATCAAGATATTTGAAGATGCTTGTATTTACAAGAAAGTAAGTGGGAGCGCTAAGACATATTTCTAATGCTTTATGTAGATGACATATCGTTCATTGGAAATTATGTGTTTTTCTTGATATTGTTAAGTTTTCATTATAAATGGATTTTTGATGAAAGACTTAGGCAAAACCAGAATATTGAGCATCAATGTCTATACAGATAGATTGAGGCATTAATATAGTTTTGCCAGAGTACATAGATGAAATATTGAATTTGTTCAATATGGAAACAATAATAACGGTTCTTGTTGCATGGAAGAGGTTGGAGCAAGAATCAATTGTTTTGACACTTGATGAGTGAAACCACAAGAATGATTTTATCAATCTTGTATACCATGATATGTAGATCCAGATGTATCCAATGCTCTAAAGGTTATAGCATTCATATGATGATTGTTGGACAATAGTAAAGATATTCTTATGCACTTTCGAAGAACTAAGAATATATTCTGTATGCAAAAGTGATAAATGGTTCATTGCAATGTGTTACATTGGCTTTGTCACACATACAAGTAAAATTTTATCTCAATTTTAAGCTATTTGTTTTGAGTTAGAGGGTGGCACAATAAGATGGAAGAAAGTTCCATGATGACTTGGATGAGTTCCAATGTTAAACATTGTGGCGGACACTGCAACAAGGACTAAGTATATAATCGCTTTAGAAGCGGCATAAAAGATGCAAAGTAGATAGTGATAATCCAACTTCTTTGTGGCACTGTCGTCTAGGTCATATTGGCGTAAAACGCATGAAGAAACTCCATTCTGATGGATTTTTGGAGTCTCTTGATTTTGAATCATTTGACAAGTGCAAGCCATGCCTCATGGGCAAGATGATCAAAAACCCGTTCTCCGGAATAATGGAGCGAGCAACGAACTTATTGGAAATCATACATACCGATGTGTGCGGACCAATGAGTATTTCGACGCACGGTGGATATCGCTATTTTTCTAAGTGTGCTAGTACTATGTAGTCCTATTGTATGACAATAGTGACAACATAGTCTCGGCCAAGAAATAAAGGTCTCACCAGAAGACCAAGTTTATACGATGCCATCTCATACAAGATGAGTAATGCATGCTGACGCAAAAGAATATGCAAATACAAACGGACCTGAAAGTGTCAGACCCGTAGATAAGGTTTACCACGTGCAACGCGTATGAAGAACACCAGAATGCCATAGGTGTTAAAGGCGCAAGTATGACTAGATTATTGACTCTAGTGCAA
The DNA here is from genome assembly GCA_007115705.1 of Dactylis glomerata. Taxonomy (NCBI): domain Eukaryota; kingdom Viridiplantae; phylum Streptophyta; class Magnoliopsida; order Poales; family Poaceae; genus Dactylis; species Dactylis glomerata. Next base: position 154,945 of record QXEO01001459.1, read on the forward strand.
GTGGGAGACTGAAGGAAATATGCTCTAGAGGCAATAATAATATTGTTATTATCATATTTCTTGTTCATGATAATGTTTATACTCCATGCTATAATTGTATTAAGCGGAAACATTAATACTTGTATGGTTTATGAACAACACCGTGTCCCTAGTATGCCTCTACTAGACTAGCTCATTGATTAATGATGGTTAAGGTTTCCTAACCATAGACATGAGTTGTCGATTAATAATGAGGTCATGTCATTAGGAGAATGATGTGATGGACAGACCCAAATAAAGCACAGCAATTAGATCGTGTCATTGTGTTCATCTTTGCGAAGCTTTTCCTATGTCAAGTATTGTATTCCTTAGACTATGAGATAATACAACTCCCTGGTATCGGAAGAAAGCTTTGAGATCATCAAACGTCATCCTATGATAGGGTGATCATAAAGGTGTCTCTCAGGTGATCGGAAAGTACTTGTTGGGTTGTATGTATCGAGATGGAATTTGTCCCTCCCGAGTCAGAGAGATATACTTCGGGCCCACTCGGTAATCGATATCAACACCGCTTGCAAGCACGTGGTTAAAGAGTTAATCACAAAGTGATATCGGATTACGGAACGAGTAAAGTACTTGCTATGAACGAGATTGAACTAGGTATGTCGATACCGACGATCGAATCTCGGGCAAGTAAAATATCGCGAGACGAAGGGAATACATATACGGGATTAATTGAATCCTGGCATCGTGGTTCATCCGATATGATCATCGATGAATATGTGGGAGTCAATATGGGTTTCCAGATCCCGCTGTTGATTATTGATAGAAGATCATGTCTGCATATTCTCGAACCCGTAGGGTCACACACTTAACGTGCATCGACGCTAGGATAGAATGGATAATTGCTTAATGAGTTTTTTGTTCAGAGTCTCAGATGAGATCCAGGACATCACGAGAGGTTCCGGAATGGTCCGGAGAATAAGATTCATATAAAGGAAAGCAGTTTTTGGATTCCGGAAAAGTTTCGGAGTTTATCGGTATTGTACCGGAAGGTTCTAGAAGGTTCTGGAGTGGGACCAACGTGGGCCCACTTGTCGGAGGCCTATGTGGGCTTAAGGGGAAGTGTCCTGACCACTTTGGGCCAGGCGCACAAGGCCCCTAAGGCCCAGCCAGCCAGCCCAATGGGGAAACCCTAGGGGAAAGTTCTAGAAGGGAAAGGGGAAGACTTGCCCCCCACTCCACCCCTTGGGCCGCCGCCCTAGGGCTTGGAGGAGGGGCCAAGGCAGCCGGCCACCCCCCCATATAAGGAGGGGCAGGGGCGCAGCCTCCCCCCAACCCCAACCCTAGCCGCCGGCTAACTGCTGCCCTCCAATCTCTCTCTCTTCCGACTATGTGTAGGCGAAGCCCTGCCGTAGAAACTCTCCACCATAAGCACCACGCTGTCGTGCTGCAGATCCAATATATCTCTCCACCATACTTGCTGGACCAAGGAAGGAGGAGACGTCGCTGCACCGTACGTGTGCATCTCTCGGAGGCGCCGCCACTTGCGGCGTAGGATCGGATCGGATCGGATCGCGGGGAGGAGACGGCTAGTACGACTACATCATCCACGTTCTGTTGAACGTTTGCGCTGTGCGATATCTTCAAGGGTATGAAGATATCATCTACATCTCTCGTTGATTACATCTCCTAGATTAGATCTTGGCTTTCTTGTTCGCATCCGTAGGGAATTTTTTGATTTACTATGCTGCGAAACCCTTCAGCATGTACATGCCGGATTTGGCCCAGGCGGCAGGCGACACGTGTCGCCTGCCCAGACGTGCCGCCACCGAGACGTGGTCCTTTTTGACAAATTTTTTTGCAGGTGGTCCTTTTTGACATTTCACTCGCACAGGTGGTCCTTTTCGTCAAAATTTCTCATCAAAAAAGAAAAGCAACTGGGGAAATGATACTCTTTTTTTGCTAGAAAGATCAAGTGATACAGAACCAAAATCACACAGAACGAACCCTACAAAACACAAAAATTGTGCACAAGTCCTGAGTGACCTTGAAGACGCCGTCGAAGAAGAAGACGTACCGCGGCGCGCCGCCGCCGCTCCTCCACAGATGCCTTGGACACGGACGGAGACCCCAGGCGGACGGGAAGTCACGGAACTCGGCTCGAAAGAACCTCCACCTAACCTCATCGCCGCCGTCCTCGATCTGGTTCATCATCACCTTCACCTTCAAAAGTTCCTCACCGGATCTACCGCTCCACGATCTCCGGTTCGGGGTAGAGGCACCCCACAGCTCCACCGAGCCGCGAGCGCCAAGAGGAAGCAGATCCGCGGTCGCGCCCCGCAGGGCACCACCACCGGAGAAGACAACCGCCTCTGCAAAAGGCCACACCGACAGCGCCATCGTCTCCTTCACGCCGCCGGCCACCCAACCACTAGAGCCTACGCTATGTACACGCCCGGATCCGGCGATTCCCCAACCTCCCGCCACCGAAGCGGCCGGCGGAGGCGGGGGATCGGCCGGATCTCGCGGCGGCGAGGTGGTTCTAGCGAGTTCGCTCAGAAAATCGCCCGACCTCACTGTAGCGGGGGTCGGGTCGGTCCAAGGTCCGACTAGCCAGTGTTTGGGGGAAATGATACTCTTTCATGTGGTTTTATATTTTTTATGACACAACATTCTTTTAACAATAATGAATCAGGAGTCCAGTTGGTTGGATGTCCAAGGAGAGGAGCACTCCTGAAGATAACAACTTGGAGCAAGATGCCTCGAGATTTCAGATTTCTTTCCCCGAACCCCGGTTTTTTTGTCTGGAAGCCCAGTTGTACTGAAGAAGAGATGTCCAGTTGTACTGAAGAAGAGGCTACCTCCGGAGGGGAAGAATGCACTCCGCAAAAGAAGAATGGCACTCAAACAAAAGTTGCGCATAACCACGCCGATGTAGCACTGCGTAAATACAACAAAGCGAAAAACACCAACTTATTCCCGGAAATGCACTTCAGCTCCCTGGCATAGATACACCCATTATCTAAAAAAACACATATTGAAATGCCAAAAAATCCAAAAGAAAATTTCGCATGTACATACAGACATTGGAAATTTAAGTTCACACGCCCAATGTTTTGACAAAAAATAACATTTTTTTGTGGCTTACGCAAGCCACCATTTTTTTCCAAACTTAGTACGTGAACATAGAATGTCCGAAGTAAATGCATTTCTTTTGGATTTTTTGACATTTCAAAATACATATATTATGCATTTTACATAATAGGTGCCTCTACACCAATGAGCCAAAAACACCACTTCCATGTATTCCTCTCTATTTCTTTCTGTGAACGATGGGCAAAATCGGTAATGTTATCATGAAGTTGATGGCCAAAACATAGCAAGGAAATCCCTGGATAAAAGCCAAGAAAAACAAGCACCCCCTTGTAGATCGACCTGGGTCATGCTTTGCTCTCCTTGAAATCTATCTCGCCCCTCCTATCCATGAAAATCGGGTGAGGCATCCCAATCCAACCATGAAGAACAAGCGAACAATGTCGATACATCATCTGGTCCTCTAGGTCTGCCCCCGCCGAGCAGAAACAAACGTCGGGCCATGTCGCATGAACTCGATCACCTCATATGACCAATCACATGAGAATGCGGAGGGAATCAAAAACCCATCACCGCACTCGAGGACTACACCTCACCACCACCTCACAACATCGCTGTTGATTTTATCCTCCTCGGAGTCAATGAGCTCACCACATCCTCAAACGATTTTCTCTATGAACCGATGATCGTATCCCATGACTAATCTTGCCTCCTCGGAACAAAGAACCTCACTGCCGACAAAAGAAAAACTTGCATGTGTGTGTTGGTACTGAAGAGGATTCACCATGCGTCGAGTCCGCTCGCCCGTGACGATGTCCCCATACCGACGATGCGTCTCTCTCTCGCGCGCTGTAACCCTACCGAATCGACCAGGGAGAGAGAGGAGGGACGACACCAAGGCGGAGTAGAAACAATGCGGGGGTATTGGGGAGACGGGGTTGGTGGCAACTTAACATGAAATTAAGGTAGGTGGTGTGGCTCGCCTCCCAAAATTTGAAATCCCTCTTGCTAACATGTGGGCTCGCGCCATCGGCGCATTTCCCATGATTTGGCCGTGGGTCCCTATGCCCGCATGCGTTAAAAGGAAGAAAGAAGCGCCTATGTCGAATGAGATCACTTGGCGCGAATCTTGGCACACATTGTATGTGCGACGAATCCGTGAGCATACCCCTAGATAGATTTTCCGGTAATTGTTTGAGTTGATGATCAAAGTATTTTTTGAAAGCTAATTGATGATCAAAGTTGAATCTGAAAAATCACGGAAGAAAAGATTTTTTTATTATCAAAACAATTTTCGGTTTGGAATGGCGTGTGATCTGTTTAGGGTGCGTGGCCCAATCGGCCGCTTTCCCCTCGTTTCTTCTCTCCCAAGTCCCAAACCTTTTGACCTCAAAAGAAAATGTCCCAAACCTTCTAAACCCCGCAATCACCGGGCAGCCACAGAAAAGGCCAAACCCGCCGCCGCCGTCGCCATGGCCGTCGCCGGAGCTCTCCACGCTGGCAGCCGCATCCTCCTTCCCATTCGCAGAAGCCCCAGCTCCAGCGCCCCCTGGTCCCACGTCCGCGCCCACCTCCACTCCACCAAGCCCTCTGCCCCGCTCCCGCCCCCGCCGCCGCCGCCGCCTTCTTCCCCCTCGCTGTCCTCGCGCTTCACCCCTGCTTTCGCCCCTACCACTAGGAGGAGCGGATCGATCGGGTCCGGGGTAGTCGCCTGGTACCTCGGCTCGATCGAGGCGCGGCCGGTGCTGACCAAGAGCATCACGGCAGCCGCCATCTTCACCGTCGCCGATCTCACCTCCCAGGTACAATTCTGCGTTTCCATTACCTCGAGGAAGCGCTGTTGTTGGTGATTTACCTAGTGCTGGAATCTGTATGTAATTACTGTCCTGAGAAAATCTCGGCGTTGTGCTGCCCATGTCGCCGAAAGGGATGGTCAGTTGCCGTGGCATCGCTTACAGAAATGGTGCTGTATTGCCATTGGCAATACAATGTGGCGAATTTCTAAGGTGTAGCTCATTTTAGTGTAGCAAATTTCTGGAAATGGTTCAAATAATATTGTTCTGAATTGATTTAAATTCTCAACCGCTGAATAATTGGGATGACAATCCTGTTAGGGCATGGAAGTCGGAAATTGCTGCATTTTCTTGTTGGCAGGGAAACTGCTTTGCAGTATGGACTCTTGTAATTGATTGCATTTGACGGTGAACTGGTTTTACAGTAGGGACCAAGTTGCAATCGACTGCTCTTAATTTTGTTTTTTGGTTTCCTAGGAGGGATATTGCTTCTCATATATTTTCTTTTGTTTTACTGTTGCCTCTTCAGATGATCACTCTTCCTCCTGAGGAGTCACTCGATCTAATTAGGACTCTACGCATGGCTAGTTATGGGATGCTGATCTCAGGACCTAGCCTGCATTTTTGGTTCAACTTTGTCTCAAAAGTAGTCCCCAAAAAGGATGTACTGAGCACCTTCAAGAAGATGTTCCTAGGCCAAGCAGTTTATGGGCCGATTATTAATTGTGTTTTCTTCTCGTATAATGCAGGACTACAAGGTATCATTCTCATACGATTCTCTGTAAAAATACTTAAATTGATTCAAATCTATTTTGTACTGCCGTTATGTGCGTTAATGCACCTGTGCACAGCACAAATCATCTGTTTGACCTGATTTTATGTTTGCTTCATTTTGGAACTCCTTTGATGATACCATCTCGAAAATAACTACCTGAGCACATAACTGAACGCCATACAATCTGAGTACATGAACAAAACCTCAATGCACAGTGGCGAAGCAAAACGTCACTTTGTGGTCTGCAAAACATGGAAAGATGGGCCATCAGTTCAATTTAATCATAAAATGATGTTACTTTGAGGATTGTTAGGGCTGCAATCTAATGGTTGTAGTTACAACTTGCTTTTCTTGTTTGAACAAAAATATAATATGTAATTCCCTCCAAAATAAATAAATAAATAAACTGTTATTAAATTTGTCAAGTTGCACACCGATATTTCCAGACAAAAAGACTGGAATTTGTCAATTTGAATGCTCCTTGTTTATTTTCCATGCAATTATATCTACACAACTCATTGTCTTATGGCTTTCAGTCGCGTCAAATAAGTGTACTGATGCTGCTACATGACTAAAGTCTGTCCTTGCTCTGGTGTTTTATTTATTCTTTTGGTCTTCATCCATGCAAACTTAGTCTGACTAACAGATAACATAGGAAACAGATAAAACCCAAAGGCCGCTGACTGTTTCCCTTGGAAAATTTGTTCACTAACAGTCTTGATGTTAATGATGTTGAGTTGTAGCATTTCTACTTTCTGTCGGCATCCCAGCTACACATGGCACACAAAAACATCATATATTTGCGCTTTTACCAGTTTCTGAGATCCTTTTATGTATATGATAAAATGTCCTGGTCCTTCCTTAATAGTTTCCGTTAATACAAAATCAAGGTTTTTGTTTGAGGACAATACCGCCAAACAAGTGAATTCTGGCCAAGTTTATGACCTATGCGTCATGACACTATACCACCAATTTCAGGATACAGTTTGCAGTAGTAAACATTTATGCCCATTATGTACTGTAGAGCATGATGGGAGAAGCTATGTTCAGATAAGCTTGCATGCAGCATACCATCCCCAGTTTCCTCAAACAAAAAACTTTCATTTTGTTATCTTTCTGCAAGGGCACCCATCTGTTCTCTAATTGCTCCTTTGATGTGATTCACAGGTGAGACCATTCCAGAGATCATTGCAAGACTGAAACGGGATTTGATTCCGACCATCAAAAGTGGGCTCATATATTGGCCTCTTTGTGACTTCATCACTTTCAAGTTTATCCCTGTTCATTTACAGGTAACATTACGTTCCTGACGTATTCTTCCTATTTGAGCTGGAACTTGTATGACAACAGTCTGAACTGATGATTTGTTTTTTCAGCCGCTAGTAAGCAATTCCTTCTCGTTTCTTTGGACCATCTACATAACATACATGGCCGGCTTGAAGAAACCAGAAGTACAGGGGATCACAAGCTCGTAGTGATATTCAAATGACTTCAGTTTGACTGAGTTTCTGCAGTTATTTCTGGAAGGAAGTCTTCATGGGCATTACCTGGAATTATGATGGGGCTGTCAATACAACTACTAGTAGCCCATTTAAGCTCTCAGTATTCAACGACTAAAACAGAGATAAACTGCTTCCTAGGCCTATTTCGTTATCAGTAGGGTAGTATCCACCTGGCTTCTAGTTTGCCTACAGTTTTGGCTAAAACATTTCTGTATGGATGATAGAATGCACTAGGCACTTCTTCTATCATTTCCAAGCCTTTTCGTTTTCCACTCAGTTGTCAGTACCCAGTCATGCAGTTGTTTGGTAAAATTGTGCTTTTCCTTAAGATAAAGTCGACAGAACAAGGTTTATGCTTTAAGATCTCTACATACGATGCAGCATTTGTTGGTGAATGCTTTTGTACATCTATGTCTCTTATAAACGCAAGGAAGAAAATACACATTGCATTCCATTTTTTGTTACCATGGTGTTTTTTAAATTTTTTGTTGTATTCTTGTATGTTTTTAGATGTGGCTGATGACATTATATTGAGCTCAGTCCTCCAGTTCTAGCGAATTAGTATCTGATGTAGACATAATAATGCACATGATTATGTGTAGACTTTCAAAACACTCAAGCGATCCTTAGCTAAGCAATCAAGCCATCTTCAGACTTAAACATTGGTAGAGCCAAGGAGACTGCATGAGCTGATCATCATGCCTCTTGCTCTCATTTTGAAAGCTCAGGTTTACATTGGACTTGGGAAATTGCTGCCCTGACTCTGATTCAGCGGAAGTTGACGACGACAGTGTTGCTCCGGACTCTGAGTTGAATGTCATCTCTCGCTTCGTCTTATCACTCCCAGTTGCTAGTGTCAGCTCCAGGTCAAACTCTTCGGTGAAAGGAGGGTTCTTCATGCTTGAGTTGACACGGTATTGCGGTCGATCTGTATCCTGCCTTGGTTTGGTTCGATTATCCCCTCTTGCCTGAGCTTGATTCATCTTGACAACCTGCATATCCTTCATCAGTTGCTTCTGGACCTCGTATACGCGATGCAGCTCATGGACCTGCTTCCACAAAGAACAGATGGTTGAATACTTCCACCAATATAAAAGATGACACTACATTTAACCAAACGTTTTAGGTCTTGGTTTACCTGTTGTCTGAATGTGTGTTCTTGCCTGAGTATGGCCATCTTCATATGTTTCTTCTCCATCTCTCACCAACCCACACGAAGTATCCGCTTCACCTGCCACACCTGTTTCATCAGATAATTCACAAATGAGTACCGAACGTTCTTCTTGCAACAACAGCAATATGCTGCATATGCATTGCAATTATTGGAGCTTTGTTTATGCGCTGGTTACGTGTCTGTTTCTTGTGAATTATGTCCCATCTTTTTCAGCCTGATATGTTAACAGCCCCGTATAGCTTCTGAATGATTGCGTTTCTCTATAGCTCTCTAGAAGTTTTCTTGTTCTCTCACGTGGGAGTGTCCAGCTTTGGCATTTGGTCAATTAAGTTGCATTAGTTGTGCAGATGAGTATCCTATGCAAGCATAAATGCTATGGTTGTGTGTGATGTAACCTACACATTAATCGTTTGTCTGTGTGCATGTACATCTGTATGTATGGGGTTGAAGAAGGTCGCATTTCTATGTGATGTATGCACACTGATTTGCAACAAGCAATAACTGGGAGAGCTTTTTTTTTTTTTTCCTTTGTGAGTTGCTAAGAGTAATAAAAAATAAGGTGATAATGCATGTTTTAGATTTAGATGTTTGTGAAACAATAGGACAAACTAAGACTATGAGTTGATGTTGTCATATATTCAGGCAACAGTTAACAAGTACCTTTAGGTCTGATCTTAAAGTTAGAATTTTCAAGCTTGCACGATTAATAGGGGCTCCTAATGTATTGGAATTGCAATTATATATGGGTTTTGCTATGTGCTACCTTCTCCAAGCAACCAAAACTCGACGAACAATGTAACAGAACCATTTGACATAGACAAAAATTGCTGGCGAAAGAGAGGAACATAAACATAGATTTTCTCATGGATCCATGCGCAATTGGAGACCTATAAATTTACACCCTTTAACTACAGTCATGTATGATTCTCTGAGGAAGAATTGAAAAAACGTGACATAATTCTGCATCTGTTTTTCTTGTTCTGGATGCTTTCATGCCACTATGCATCCCGAGAGAAACTACTAAACAGTATCAGCACAGAAGGCAGTTCTGGAAAGATCAGAGAGCTCTGACAGAGCAAGAGGATGATCAGCTACAGTTCCTGGCAAACAGAAACATGCCATTGCACTTTCTGAAGGTTGAGCGTGGGCTCCTACGTTTGCACATGGAATCACAAGAACTGAAGAACAGAAGGAATGAAGAACCATCCAAAGAATCGATGTTCGCAAATTTTGAAGACGATAACCATGAGAGAGGAACAAGCTAGGAGGAAGGAAATATCAAGAGACTTGTGCTCACCTCTGGCAAGGATCCCTGTTCCTGAATTCTTCTGGACAAAGCAAGGCAGTCTCTGGCTATCTCCTTCTCCCACAAGAAGATCTCTCTTGCTAGCTACTTCTAGGCCGAGGTCCAAAACTATTTGGTTCTGTTAAGAAGCAACAGGTTGGCATGTATCAAATCTGGCGAGGCAGGAAGGGGAGGGAGGGGATTTAAGATTCTCTCCTGTCATTAGTTCTGCTGTCAAGGTGGGGCCTTGTGGGCGTGCCAAACAAATCCAAGCCACTTCGGCCAATGGAGTTCATGTATGATAAAGGAGCCTCCCAAAGATGCTCCTATGTAGTGCCAAGAAAAGGATAGGACCAAGATAACAAGCCCCAGCTATTATATTCTCATTTCTTGCAGAACCAATAATCTTATGCCGCCCCAGCCTCCTCTGACGCTACATCACGCAAGATTTTCGTAGACGAATCGCTATTATGGCGCGAGTGTGCAAGGATCTTGTTCATGTTATGACAAGTGTGGTTTCTTTAGTCTGAAGTTTATTCAAGTGTTTGTGTTCCCCAGTGGGGCTGTGTAGCTTTTGTTGGTTTTAGAATGTTATTTGTGGATCACTACATCAGAAGGATCACCGAACATACAGCTAGGATGCCATGTTTAGATCTCACTCGCATGTGCATTGGATTAAGATTATCATCACCACTTGTCACCGCTCATATACATAAAATTTTCATTACTGTCATCCAAAGTCAGAACATGGCATCACATGAAAATAAGAGAGTATATAATGAAGGTTCCCAACTGATTGTGACAACAGAAGGATGTTAAGCAGTAAGGTTCAGACGTTTTTACCAGGTTTAAGTACTTTCTCACAACGAAGCCGGCAAGCGAAGAATTATTAACCTGACCGAAGAATCTTTTCTTACAGATCCAGCAATGAATCCTGACCAGATTCAGAATTGAAGTGTGGATCTTGTGTTGGCTCATATTGCTGCTCAAGATTGTGCAGTCTCATTGGATAGCGAGTTATGTGGAGTGGTTGGTAACAATAACATGTGTTGGTCCGGGTCCCCCTCAGGATTATGTGAGTCCTGCAATGCAAGCAAACTGTTCACTCTCGTTCCAAAGGATTTTGACAAGTCGGGGCATGAAGATCCAAGACGTGCATGATTAGTTCCAGACACATGGTGTCACCCCTGTCATTGTCCATCTAATTGCATGTCCCTGTCACCTCTCCCATAGGATTAGCTGGATTTGTTAGATGTCTGTAGACTTGTCCTCTGGGTTAGTACTAGTAGAGGGATGATTTGTCGGGTGATTGGGGGTGTTCATGCCCACAAGTAGTATTTGCTAGCCAGACAAACAAAATAAACTCGTGACTGTAGCAATGCTATAAAAAATATGATGGAAATCGTAATTGCAGAAGGCCCTCAAAATGGGCAGACAACTGATCACGCGTGATGATGTTTTCTTGGATTAGACGGCTCGGAAGAAGAAGACGACACAATTCCCCAAGTAAAACACTTTGTCTGGTCATCATCTCATAACGTTTGAACAAACCTAAACAATGTGAAAATCACGTGATTTTGCTTAGTAAGAAACTAAAAACAGTTTTCTAAGACCGCGTCGTGACACCACGTCGGCACAAACACGCAAGATGCCATCTCAAGGTCTCCCTCCCTCTGCTTGGCAAAAGAAAACAAAATCTCCAGATCTACCTATCTCCTAGCCAATAATGTTCGATTGCTTGCAAACAGTTGAGATTGTCACATGGGTCCACCGATGCACGCATGTGTATGTGATTGTGTGTCGATCATAGTATTCAATTTTGATGTGGAGCTTATTCCTTGCTAATATGATTTTTGGAGGGATACAGCTTTGCCTCCATGATTGGAAGTTCGAGTGTTCAAAATAATATGTGTACTGAACGATAGATAGTTTGGTTGTTCAAATTAATACTATGTACAGTGAACGATAGCTAGTTTGGGTAGGCACTACCGGAATCGGCCTCGCTGCCGAGAGCCGTCTATATGCCTGAGTGTAGCTTATCGGGACGCTCGGTATGGGAGATGTCAAGCTAAACTGATGGAAAAGGTTAATGCAATTACTATACATTCCGCAACAAAATCATAAGCCTAGTGTATACAAAAAACTCTCGGCAAAACAAAAACTTAATATAAGAAGTTGTTTGCTGAAGTTTTCTGGACGTGACACCCGACATACAAACGTGCTTGAGATACAAAGGTTATATATTGAGCGTGACATTTGGTAAACATATGGCGCTCGACATATCCTTGCACCACTTGTCACACATGGCCGCCCTTGATGGAGAATTGATGGCGCGGTGTTGTATGTCATGCGCCAAGTGAGACCTGCTCGCCATACAAATTTCAAATTATTTTTTAAATTTTAATTTTTTTGTTTGGTACTTATATTTCCTTTTCCATAATTATTTTTTCGCCCTTTGTCCTATCTCTTTCCCAACCGTTCGAAAAGCCCCACTTTGCGTCCACCAAAAGGAATCTTTTGAAAATTTGTTCTCACTTTTTGGTTTTCCCATATTCCTATCACCTACTCTAACACAAGCAAAGATAAAAGTTCCATGGTCAAGACCATTCGAAGCCTGTAAAAGGGGTAGACGAAGCAGGAGTACAGATCATGGTTTGGCCAAAACGACGCGAGGAGGTGTCAGAATCCCTCCCCAACTTTTATGTGGTCCTAATATATGTATATAATGGATATGTTAGTGAAAAGATCTAGTACACAGCTCCCAAGTGTGAAATGCTTCACGGACAGGACTATCCCGTAGGAAGTTTCTAAGCTTAAAAGCCCCACATCGGATCCACCAGAGAAAATATTTGGAAAACTTGGTCTCAATTTGGTTTTCCATGTTCTAATGACTCTAACGCAAGCAAAGGTAAAACTCCATTGTCTACCCCTCTCAAAGCGGGTCAAAGGGATAGACTTTGTGGGACCCATAGATCAGGGTCGCTCGAATCGGCACAAGGTGTCAAAACCCTCCGACACTTGCATGTGATCCTAATATATGTATATAATGGCGTTGAAAGGTGGGATTATCCAATGAACAACTCTCAAGTGTGGCATGCTTCACAAACAAAACTACCCCGTAAAAAGATTCTAAACATACCGTTTGAAAGCCCAACTTCGGGCCACCAGGAAATCTTTTGAAAGTTTGGGCTAAGTTTTGATTTTCCGTATTCCTAAGACCTACCATAACACAAGCAAAGAGAAAAGTTCCATGGTCTACCTCCTTTCAAAGCAAGTCAAAAAGGGTAGACAACATGGGCGCATAGATCAAAATTTTATATTAAGCATGCCATGTGGCACGAGTATTGCGATGACCTAGCACACCACTGCATGTTCTAGTGCGTGAGTCGTTGGCATAACACTCATGAAAACACCGTTCCATGAATATTACACCCAATAGAGTAGTACATCAGAAACATCGCGGGACCATGTCAGTTCTATTCATAGAATAGATCTCTTTAGAGAAGATCCTCGGAACCTCCGTCACACAAGTAGTTTTCAGGTAAGTTCCTAATCAAGCCAAAATCCAGAAGAAGCAACTTGTTGACTACTCCACGACAAGACCTATCTTGAGTCCTACTTGTCTTGCGATTGCTTGTGAAAGCAATTCTATGCAAAAGTAAAGTCTATGATATGGGAACTGGTGCCCTTCTATGCCTAAACTTATATCCACGATCTTCAACTCTGTTGTTGGCTATTATCCTCTCGACGACTCCTTCTATCTTGTGAAGTGTGCCTTCTGTCATCTTCCGGTGCTGGTAGATTGTTCCTGTCTTCTCCTAAGGTCTAGCAAGGGTTTAAGAAGATAGATTGAGTACAGGCGTACTCAGCAAGTTCTATGGTGGGTGGTTGATGCACCATCTACAGCCGTGGATCAAAGAATCCTAGGCTTATGTAAGTTTTTGTAAACGGTTTTTAGAAAATGTAAGTTTTTGTTTTAGAAAAAATATGTCCATCAGTCTTCACGGGTTGTTAGAACTTGTATCTAGTTCCTTTCCATGCTGCGATCGTAGTTCCATTCCCGGAACAGGGAGTATCGTCACACGTTTTATTACACACTGTAGAGGTGCGCTGCTTTTCCCACAGATGCCTTTAGCTATGTTGCACAACTGGTTGATCATTCTCGTCCATACGACCTTGCGTACGGAGCCCAGTACTAAAGACTCGCCAATCACTAGTTTCATTTACTCCATAATCTACCCTTTTGCACTGAACCGGTTTACAACCGCGATCATATGCCATCTCTGCTGAGACACTAGAGCCGTCATCCTGCCGCACAAGATGGGGACGTTATGGGCTCCCACCCACTGTAGTTCCTCGCGGGAACACAACCCGACCTAGTCGTCCGCAGATATACGGAATAAAGAAGGTCCAGCTGACTTATCCATCTCATTCCAGAATCTGTGGTCAGCGTGGTCTATACGGCGCTTAGAATCACTGACTACTTGGCTATTAATCCTAGGTGTACTTTCCTAGTACAATCGAACCTCCACCACATGTACTTCATACCCGTATTCTAACAATGGTTCCATTGTCCACCACAATGCAGTTCATTTTATATTCTTAAAAAACTAGTATTTTGCTTTTGTATGTAGGGAAAAGTATTTTATATAAAATAATTAATGATATGCAAGTGAACTTGCCTCCTGATTGTAAAGTTATGCAATCAACATTCCTATAATCGTCATAAGCTCCAAATTCAAGAACAACATCATTGGTCCGATAAGGACTAATGTTTAAAAAGTATGTCAATATGCTATTATGCATAAATTATGATATGCAAGCGTTCTACCCCTTGTAATAACCCCCATTGGTTTCGTTTACGGAATTAGTAAAGGTTAGGGTTGGTGATCTATTATAGGTTTGGTTTTGTTCAAGTTTACTTCACTCATAAATAATGCTCAAGCACAAGAGTTCTCATTTATAACATATACACAACAAAGCATGGCATGGTTATATTTGCTTGGTTAATGTCACTCCTAATATTTCCTTTTAGTTGTTTGAGAAAACAAGTGAGAAAGTTCTTTCTTTTGAAGTGGCAAAAAGAATAACTTTTGAAGAACATTTATATTTAACTAACAATCACTATTAAAATGAGTAGTTAGGGTTTTCTATTTTCAATCATTTCCTTGAGTGGAAATGATTCCTAGGATTGATTTATTGTTTAAACTACTATTTATGAATTCATGACTAATCATGTGATCTAGGGTTTATGAATACTAAGAATTTCATTTGATCACTATTAGTAGAAAGTAATGATTTATAATCACTTCATAAAGATTCTTAATTTCTTCTAAAGTATTTTCTTAATTACTTCTACTTATATTTACTTTAATCAAAGGTTGATGATGACCATTTATTTTATTCAAAGGCATGGTAAATCCACTCATATTCTTAACTACAATCAAAGTGTTGGGTAGCACAAGGTTGAGGTATAAAGGTTAAAGAAGAATTTGGATGTGAGTTTCAAGTTTATTTCTTTTCCAAATTTCTTCTCCCTGGATACTATTTGGAAGGAATCTTTAGAATTTATATTTGAGTTAAACTTTTATATTCAAGAATAAAATTGTGTTTTATTTCATTCTTAAAGTTCAAATTTTGAATTGATTGGGATTTAGGGTTTTTGGAATTTAACATTTCTTTGAAATTATCAAATTAAGAAATGTTATGATTAAGGTTTTATTGGGTTTTGAATTTGTTGAACTGATTTGAATAAAATTTTGCCGTGAGTAGATGGATTTATTTTTTGAACATTTTGATATCTTTTTTATTTTTTATTTTTAATATTAAAATATTTTTTAAGTTTAATTTTTATTTCCAAGAAAATATGTAAATTGGTAATATCACTTATTTTTATGTTTATCTATGTTCATAAGGGTTTAGAACTTGAATTTTACTTAGTCCAAGTACGTTAGGTATTAATCTTAATTAGGTGAAGAACTTCACTATCAAGGTGAATGATGTGGGTTATCAAGGCATGATATTTTCAGTTGCAAAACATTTTAGGTTATTTAATTCAAGTTCTTGGATGTATTTAACGTAATGTAAATGGGTTTTGTTTCATCGGATTCCACATATCTTGTAAGTTAGAGATGGATTTACAATCCATGTTTATTATGCATTTTAGTCCTTATGTTTTTTTGTTCTTGATTATCATAGGACTATTTAGATGTGTAGAATATAGTCTACATTAAGCAAACTTATTGATGGGTTGTTTTCTATTGATTTTTGATGTGTTCGTATGATTTATTTAGTTGTTATGATTTAAATTTTTGGGTGTGTTCTTGATGTTCTTCGTGTTCTTAGGTGTTCTTGTTGATAAACAAGATCATCAAGTGGAATATGATACTTTTTAGATCAAATATATGATCTGGAAGTAGTTTTAGGTGCTAGGATTGGGTGTAGATGATAGAAATATGCATTTTTGGATAGAATTGTGTTGTTGTGCAAATTTGCTGGCTTTCGCTCTTCCTTTTCTTCCTTTGGCTGATCTTGTGATTCAGTCAGGAGATGAATCGGAAGATCTTAGGGTTGTGGTCTTAACTAATACGTCGTCGTTCATTGTGTTAGCTGTGTCAGGCCTTTGAGTTTACTGTTGTTATTCTCCAATGTTGGAGAATACATAGCAGGGACTTAGGGTTCTAGGGAATAGCTACCACTCCCTCTCACTACTTTCTATCCTAAGGTCTCACTACTTTCTATTCTAGGGTTTGAGCTATAACCTTTGTAGATTCCTAAGTGGGCTTGATGAAGATCTGGTGCAGTTCTTCTCCTCCTGTTCTTGCTCCCTTCTTCCTCGTAGATATCTACTCCACAGTACTGAGTGTGTTTGGAGGTTCCTCTCCCTTAGCCTCTGGCCTAAGGGTGATTCTTGAGCTCTTTCTCTCAACCTCTGGTCTGAGAGTGATACTTGTGAGCTTATGAGGAGGTGTGAGGCTTGGGGTGAGCTCCAGGGTCCTATTTATAGTGTTTTGGGATGACTGTGGGGTTGACATCTAGGGCTTTAATAACTGTGCAACCGTCCTTGTAGTTTGGCTCTGTGTGTGGATACTTAGAATCTAAGGTTCCTATGTGGCTTTACTTATCATCCCCTCTCACACTTGACGCGACCTAACTGCCCTCTTGGGCACCACAATGAACAAATTTGGAGCGATGTCGCAGAGTTACTTAATGGAAGAAGAAAGTGGTCACCTTGTCCACTATAATAGAAGATGTAGCAACGTCAAGAAGTTTTCGCGCGAAAGCGAGAACTCAAATATTGAACTCCTTCCATGGATTCGAGTCATCGACATGCTTCAACCAAAGGCATCTCGCCCTGAGAGCCATGTTCATGAGACATTGATTTGCTATGCCAAGCCCACCAAGCTCGTTGGGAATGCACACCTTTTCCATGCCACAAGACAATGTCCATAGTGCATGGCCTTCCGTCAAAATCTCTGATAATCTTCCCAATGGAAAGTAGTGTCTTCGTAGGTATGTCGAGAGACATCATGGCAAAGATGGAAATCTCTGAGAGAGTTGTTTTGACCAGATCAAGTCAGCCACCACGGTTCAACATGGACGCTTCCACCCTGGCAGGTGATCAGCCACGCTGTCCACCAAGTATTGCAGTTGGGCTGCTAACGATCGCTGTGGCGTGGGCGGTAGCCTTAGGTACCATGGGGCAATCAAGCCTCTGCTCCACCAAAGCTCTCTCAGTGTCTGCGCATCAGATCAAGTTGGTCGAACACTTCTTGAAATTGGAGTGAAGCATCGAAGCAGCCCCGAAGTCTTCAATAATTGCTGAGAAAGCCCTATAATATTTTGACGTGGACCTCAAGGAAGTCAGAACATCACCTGCGTAGATCGATGTGCGGTGGTGGATCCCCAAGCTTAGGCGATAGTGGGTCCCCTTGCCTCAATCCACAACTATGGGCCACATGAAAACCTAGAGAGCCATTCACAAGGATTCGGTAGATGCAGTTGGAGAGCAAGGCACATATGCATGGTAGAAGGCGCTCAACAAAACCTATGTTCCATAGGACCTCAACAAGGAATTTCTAGTCCACCGTGTCAAAAGCTTTCGTGATGTCAAGCTTTAGAAGGATAGAAGTTGTGTCGAGGAGCCGTGCAGTTTGAGGGTTGCTTCCTTTACCATCATAAAGTTGTGTGGATACGACGTCCATGCACAAATGTGCTTTGATGCACCCCAACCAACTGATGGGGGATCAGAGCCACCTGTTTGGCAATCACTTTGGCCACAAGCTTAGCAATCCCATGGATCAAGCTGATCAGTATAAAGTCCTGGACCTCCTCGGCCACCGGTTTTTTAGGGAGGAAGGTGATTTATGCACTGTTCACCGCTCCAAATATGCATGTAAACATATTTTTCTATCATACCTTTTTTAATAATATTTGCAATGGAAGTCTGTCCCACTGTTTTCCCCTAAAAACACAAGCACGGGCGAAGATGACTGAATAAGAATACATAACACTCACCACATATCTTATATTGTAGTAATATTTTGCATACTAGTAGCTGGAGTTACAGATGGTGTCGAATGAATTTATCAACTGAAATACAAGTATCAACAAATTTATAACTCAATGGGTAATATGTGGAGCACTAAAGAAGTACCTCGATTCAAAAAAAATCTGAAATTACTGTATTAAAAACAATTTTGGGATATGTAGAAGTACAACATGAGAGGGCATTCGCCATAAGCCAACACTAGACCTTTGAAGAGGCAAAAAATTCGCCGGCGTCACGGCCCGTCCACGGGTGTGGAAGCCAGTGGCTAGAAGGAAGGACCGTTGGGCGCTGAAGCTGACGATCAGCATGATTCATGAACTCCACAGCGCTGTTCGAGTCCCGTTGGAGTAGGACTCCCTGTCTTGCTTGTATCGTAGTATAGGGGAGTGTGCGTCGTTGGGGCGGTGAACACCCCGGCTTAGTCCATCTCTCTACATTGTGAGTGTTTGAGCGACAATTGGAACTGCGTTCTCCTCTCTTTATTTTTAATTTTTGTTTGTGATGAAAAACTTGTATGCACTTGGCCGGTTATTGGCTTTATTAATTTAAAGCTGGGCTCTGCTCGAGCCTTCCATCTAAAAAAGAGGCGAAAAATTCGGATACACTTGTCTTGGATACCCGTATTTTTTTACAAGTTATCCTCGGTCAAATCTGGTTCCATATCTGGTACTACTAGAAGATTTCCGTACGGTTAAAAATTGTGCACAGTGAGTGGAGCACACATTGCCGGGTTGATAAGGTGCATCCACATTCCATGGATTGCGACTTGCATCATCATTGGTCACTCCAGTCCAATGCGTACAGTGTGTAGAGCAGTACCTAATCCCTTCGAGTTCGAGGATGTACTAGCGGGCAATTCGTTATCCTTTGGAAGTATCTTCTTCATAATTTTCAGCAACTTTTCAAATCCCTTGTCAGATAAACCACTCTCTGTTTTCCATTGCAGCAATTTCAGCGTGCTTCCTAGCTTTTTCTGGCCGTCTTCGCAATTTGGGTACAAATTCTTTTTGTGATCATCTAACATGTGTTCCAACTTCTCCCTCTCTTTTTCACTTTCAGAGTCAATTTGTGCATCAACAATGACCTGACCAAGATCATCAGCGGACACATCTGATGCCCGTTCTTCACCTTCTTCTTCTTCATTATCTTCCATTGCGGTATCGGTGGTTTCAGGGAACTCAGGATAGTTGTCATCATTCTCTTCTTCATCGTTGTCTTCCATCATAACCCCTCTCTCCCCATGCTTGGTCCAACAATTATAGCCGGACATGAAACCGAACCGGAACAGGTGGATGTGAAGGGTCTTTGTGGAGGGGTAATCCTTCTCATTTCGACAAACACCGCATGGACAACACATAAAACCATTCCGCTTGGTTGCCTCAGCCACATTGAGAAAAGAATACACGCCTTTAATGAAATCTCCAGAGCGTCGATCGGCGTACATCCATGCTCGGCTCATCTGCATTATATAAGTATATATCAAACGCAAATCAAATATACAATTTCTATTTCTATCTCTAATTTTGTTTGTATGTCCATTTCTATATCTTTAATTTTATTTCTATCACCATTTCTATCACTATTTCTATTTCTATCTCTATTTCTATCACTATTTTTATTTCTATCTCTATTTCTATCACTATTTCTATCTCTATTTTTATTGCTATCTCTATTTCTATTATCTATATATTTCTATCTTAATTTCTAATTCTATCTCTATTTCAATCACTATTTTTATTTCTATCTTAATTTCTATTTTCTATTTCTATTTCTATCTCTATTTCTATCTCTATTTCTATCACTATTTCTATTTCTATCTCAATTTCTATTTTCTATTTCTATTTCTATCGCTATTTCTATCGCTATTTTTATTTTCTATTTCTATTTCTATCTCTATCTCTATTTCTATGTCTATGTCTATTTCTATCATTATTTTTAACTCTATCTCTATCTCTATCTCTATCTCTCTATCTTTATTTTTATTTTCTATTTTATATCTCTATCTCTACCTCTATTTCTACCTCTATCTTCATCTACTTCTACACATAATTAAATAAACATCTAAATAATTGCTCCCATAAAAAATTCACAAATCTCTCTACTTCTAGAGCATTAAATGAGCTAAATTACCAATGAAAGACAAAAGCTCAAAGTTCCTCACCTTTTAGTCCACTTAGATTGAAGTGGGGACACTAATTTGTGACAAAAATAGTGGTCAAAGAGGATGAACTCGAGCTAGCTTGTTGCATGAAGAACACTTGGAGAGTGGAGAGGGGGAGTGGCTGGCCCGGGGAGGAAGAAGGAGATTTTTTATATAGAAAACTCATTAGTCCCGGTTGGTAATAGCAACCGGGACTAAAGGCTGCATCTTTAGTCCCGGTTGGTACTACCAACCGGGACTAATGAGCCTGGCAACGGCCAGATTTGACTCCAGAGACATTAGTCCCGGTTCGTAATACGAACCGGGACTAAAGGTTCAAAACGAACCAGGACTAATGGATTCTGGGGTCCTGCGGCCGAAAAAGCGGTGGGGCCCAAGGCATCAGTCCCAGTTCAAAGAGCAACCGGGACTAATGCCCTAGGATATTAGCCCCGTTTTCTATTAGTGAAGTCCACACATTCTCTATTTTTTTTGGCTAAAAAAGCCTCAACGAACCGACTCAAGGAAATCTGAACTGAAGGCAGCTTGGTAGTCGGCACAAAGCCCCGTTCGTGTCACCACGCGATCGCAGGAGCGAAAATGAAACCGGAATTACAGACGGGGCTCTAACTCTAGGGAGCTTAGTTCTTTTAGAAGATACAGTTCAGCGTAGGGAGAAAAATATCAGTGCAACACGCAGGGATCCATGGGGCAATGTCCTATAGGACGTCAGAAGATCTGATTTCTCGAGTTCCTTGCAAAATCAAATCCCACATCTTAACTTCAAGGGACCTGTGGGTTTTTAATCAAAATATAAAGCACATGATTTTAAGTAAAAGGTACTCTCTCCGTTCTATAAAACAATATAGATAAAATCTAAACAGTAATGTTAGAGTATACGTGTGGTATGACACGTCTAGGATAGAGATAGATCTCATGTCTTGTCTTGTACTCCAAGATGGTCCCTTTACGTCTATATATACTCGCCCCGAGGCTCAATAATACATCGATCATGTTCCGCCAATCTCTCTCCCTCTCTATTGTTTTACACGTGCGGTACGACACATCTAGGGTAGAGATAGATCTCGTGTCTTGTCTTGTACTCCACTAGTGGAGACAGGCTCTTTAGTCCCGGCCCGTAAGGGGATTTAGTCTCGGTTGGCAAACCGGGACTAGACAAGCAAGACTAAAGTCCTAACCCATTAGTCCCGGCCCTGCTATCAGCCGGGACAAAAGGCCCTCCACGTGGGCGTCACGGAGCGCGCTGGGGGAACCCCCTTTAGTCCCGGCTCGTAACACGGATCGGGACTAAAGAGTCTCTACATGAATTTATTTTGTTGTATTTTATTTAGGGTTTAGGATTTAGGGTTTAGGGTTCAGGGAATTTATTTTGTTGTATTTTATTTATTTATTTCTTCATTTCAAAATAGTTTTCATATAATTGTACGCGTACACATTTGTGCATATATATAAGATAACTTGTCTTACGATCGTGCATATATATATAATTATGAGATCACAATTACCGGGACTAGAGCCCGTCTATTCGATTATATGGACCGACATCAGTAATGGCCCCTAGCTACACTAAATTGTCATTTATCGTCTATAGCTTCTGTCCTAAAAAAAGCCGCCAGCTCCTCTGCAACAGCAATCACACGTTGCTCTGGTAGGAACTTCCCCCGCATGGCCTCGAACTATATAAGAAAAGGAGATCAATATGAATGTCAATCATGATAACAAAAAGTGACGGTGATAAAATAAAGTTGTGAATGTATTGCTTACGTCGTATCTATAATCCTTGTGCTCAGAGGTAAACGTGTGAATAAACTCGCAAACATAGTATCCACATAGATGCATTCCCGGTGGCTGCTGGTCGCACTTTACGAGAATAGAATTTAATCAAAATAATAATCTAGCATCATAACTGTATTGAAAATAGAAGTAAAGAGATGCACGGCTGTATCTCATATTACTTACCTGAACCGTCCTAAACGTCAACTTCTCATGAGAGATATCGTCAGTCACGCACTTGAACCGCTTCCAAACCCTGCCCAACAAGGAAAATGATTTGCTAAGTTTTTCATTACTTGATAACTCAGAAAATCATCGAAAGAGACCGATATAGCGCGAGAATGATTGAAATTACCTTTAGAGCATGTCATGCATGCTTTGGAACTGTTCCATGTTTCTCGATAATGGGTCAAAGATATCAACTCTTCCCTTATCAATTTGAATGTCTAGCAGAATCCAGTGGAAGCTACACATGTATATATATACGTCAGTAACTTATCAATTACACTTATAAGTGAATGGACACAATAGAGTGAGACTCTCACTTGAAGTTGTATTGAAACAGTATGTGGTCACAGAAATTTTGGTCCGTTAGAAACCTTAGAAGGTTTTCCTCCATCTCCTCGAGATTATCAGCTGTATATGTACTTTATCTGGGTCAATAAACCCAATATTTAGGATGTTTCTACTTTTACAGACAAGGATCTTTATTCTGCATAATAGAGTACAAAAGGATATAGTGAGGATAATTACATGCAATGAACTAAACAATTGAAATAACTGAACAACTTATATGTAGACAATGAATTGAACAACTTACAAACAATAGCGACTCATGAGAGATTTTTCGAGGGCTTCGCAATTGTACATATGGAAGAGTTCTTCAAAATCGACATGGATCTCTTCGACTCGGCCGTAGTACTCCCGTGGGACACTCGCCATGATTATTATTCTCCTATTCTTTGCGTCATTCAGGTACCATGCATGCAAGTGACACATATGTGTTGGGAGTTCTTCCAACCGCTCTTTGCCGACCAAAGGCCCCCCCCTATGACAAATTTAGGCTTAGGGGCTACAACAGCCTTGGGAAACCTCTCGCCTTGGGAAGCCATAATGTCTTCAACTCTCATATTCCATTCAACCGCCCACTTCTTTGCTTCTTCAAAACTTTGCTGCTGCACTAGAGGGAGAACATTTTCGGATAACACCTTGAGGGGTGGGATCGATTGTTTGGCCTGTTGTCCGAGCTGGGGAACATCTGATCTTTTCTTGCTTGCACTTTTACTTGATTTGCTCCCACTTGCACTTGTACTTGATCTACTCTTTTTCCCTTCCTTCTGCAGTGTGCGTAGATAGTCATCAGGCTTATGGTGCAAGTCATATTGCGATGGCAGGGTCAGTAAGTATTTTGCATAGTCTATTTGCTTCTCGGTGTATTCCGGGCGGGGCTCAGGTTTCTTCTTTTTCATCTGCACATCATAATGTTCCTTTGCGATCCTGGCATTTTCCTTGGGGGTACGATTGTAAGGTCTAATGGGAAGATTCAGATGAGGTACCTTTGGGAGGGGCGACAGTTTTCGCTTTGGGGGCCTTCGTCAGTTAGAAATCATCGACAGAGCATTCTTGTTGGCACGCTTCCGCTTAGTTTCCTTAGCGACCGGCGGCGGAGACGGCCGACCCAAGTCCGGCGGTGGAGATCGAGATGGACTTGCGCTGTGGTGGCCATAGTCATGGGGAGGGCTTCTTGGAGGTGATGGAGGTGTAGGTGAACTACGACGACCCGGAGGCAGTGTTGTCCTTGGCGCCGAGCCTGGAAGCTTGATGTAGTTCTTGTCCCATAGAATGACTCCACCCACTACTTCTCCGAGTGTCCTCTCATCTTTGGGTCCAGGGATGTCGAGCTCCATATCATGAAACCCCGTCACGATTTCATCCACCCCGACTTTAGCATAGCCAGCTGGAATCTCACGGCCATGCCAGCGTGCGTCAGGTGGATGATACGTCTCAAACGTATCTATAATTTTTGATGCTCCATGCTTGTTTTTACACCATTTTCCTATTGTTTCGTTACACTTAGTGGCATTTTTATGCATTTTCCGGAACTAACCTATTAACGAAGTGCCACAGTGCCAGTTTCCTATTTTCTGCTATTTTTGTGTTTCAGAAGTGATACACAGGAAATATTCTCGGAATTGGACGAAACAAGTTCCTGAAGTCATATTTTACCCGGAAGCTTCCAGACATCCGAAGGAGAGACGGAGAGGGGCCACCAGGGCCCCACACAAGGGGGCGGCGCGGCCTGGCCCCTGGCCGCGCCACCCCTGTGTGAGAGCCCCTGGCTCCACCTCTGACGACGCCCCTTCGCCTATAAAGACCCCCCGACGAGAAAAACCTAAGTACCCGATCAGTTTTCCAGAACACATCGCGATACGCCGCCGCCGTTGACCTAAAGATCGGGAGGGTCCAGAAGCTCTTCCCGGCACCCTACCGGAGAGGGGAATCGCCACCGGAGGTCTTCTTCATCGCCATGCTTGCCTCCGGAGCGATGAATGAGTAGTCTACCTTGGACTATGGGTCCATAGAAGTAGCTAGATGGTTGTCTTCTCCACCATGTGCTTCATGTTTAGATCTCATGAGCTGCCATACATGATTGAGATCACCGTTATGTAATTCTATGATGTTGGTTTGTTGGGATCCGATGAATATTGGTGTTTATGATTAAGTTGCTGTACTGAATTATATCTTTTGTTATCTCTATGTTGTTTATGATCTTGCATGCTCTCCGTTGTTAGTAGCTATCTTGGCCGAGTAGTTGCTAGTGACTCCAAGAGGGGGTATTTATGCTCGATAGTGGGTTCATGTCTCTATTTCACCTGGGGAAGTGACAGAAACCTCTAAGGTGGTAGATGTGCTGTTGCTACTAGGGAGAAAACAACATTCATATGCTCAAGGGCATATGCTTTGTTTACATTACACACTTTGCTTAATGCAATTATCTGTTGTTCGTAACTTAATACTTCTAGGGTGTTCGGATGATATCCCCGGGAGTGGATTATTAGTCATAGATGCAGTTGGATGGCGGTCTATGTATTTTGTTGTAATGCCCAGAGTAAATCTCATAGTGATCTTCTTGACATATCACGTTATCTTTATTCTATCAATTGCCCAACTATAATTTGTTTACCCAGCATGTTATTTTATCTATGGAGAGACACCACTAGTGAACTGTGGACCCCGGTCCTATTTAATCATATTGCAATCACCTGTTTACTTTTCTCGCACTGTTTACTTTACTCGCATATTACTACTGTTTTCCACTTGATACACTCATAACCTTTGTTTCAAGCAAACCGGTGAGATTGACAACCTCATCGCAAGTTGGGAACAAAGTATTTGTTTGTGTGTGTGCAAGTTCCACAACACCTTCAGTCGTCATCGTCTCCCTTCTCCTGTTCGATAAACCTTGGTTTCTTAATTGAGGGAAAACTTGCTGTTACACTCATCATACCTTCCTCTTGGGGTTCCCAACGGGCTGGTCATTCACCACGCACAAGGACAGTTTGCTCCCACATCAACTTGGAGTAGCAGCTATTTTTCTGGCGCCGCTGCCGGGGAAGAGAGAAGACTTCTGCGAGGGGAGTTCTTCGCACACACATTCTTTACTTTGTTATTTGTTTTGCTTTACTTTATTTTATTTTACCTGCATTGCTATTTATATCAAAAACCTAAAAAAATTAGAATCCTTGGTAGCTGTTTTTACTTGTTTACTTTTGTTTTGCTGAAATGGGTACTCCTGAAAACACCAAGTTGTGTGACTTTGCTAGCACGAACAATAGTGATTTTATCTGCACTCCTATTGCACCACCTGTTCCTGCTACCACCTTTTATGAGATCAAGCCTGCTTTATTGAACCTTGTTATGAAAGAGCAATTTTCTGGTGCTAGTACTGAAGACGCTGCAGCTCATCTCAACAATTTTTTTGAGCTATGTGAGATGCAGAAATATAAGGATGTTGATAGTGATATTATTAAGCTCAAGTTGTTTCCTTTTTCTTTGAGAGGAAAGGCTAAAGATTGGTTGCTGTCTTTGACTAAGAATAGTATTGATTCATGGGCTAAGTGTAAGGATGCTTTTATTGGTAGATACTATCCTCCTGCTAAGATTATAGCTTTGCGCATCAATATTATGAAGTTTACTCAGTTTGATAATGAACATGTTGCTCAAGCTTGGGAAAGAATGAAATCTATGGTAAAGAATTGCCCCACTCATGGACTGACTACTTGGATGATTATCCAAACTTTTTATGCAGGACTGGATTTTTCTTCAAGGAACCTACTTGATTCAGCTGCTGGAGGCACTTTTATGTCCCTTACATTGGGCGCCGCATCAAAGCTACTCGACAACATGATGGTAAATTATTCTGAATGGCACACAGAGAGAGCTCCACAAGGTAAGAAGGTAAATTCTGTTGAGGAAACCTCTTCCTTGAATGATAAGATTGATACCATTATGGCTATGCTTGCTAATGATAGGACTCATGTTGATCCTAATAATGTTCCTTTGGCCTCTCTGGTTGCTCAAGAAGAGCAAGTTGATGTGAATTTCATTAGAAATAACAATTTTAATAACAATGCTTATAGGAACAATTTTGCTAGTAACAATTATAGACCGTTTCCTTCTAATGGTGATAATAGCTATCTTGGTAGACCTAAAATGCCTAGTGAAGAAAGAATTTTTGAACTTGAAAAGGCTACCAAGAATTTTATGCAGATGCAATATGAGCAGAACAGGGCTTTCACCAAGACTATGGAGGAGCAATCAGCCCTGTTGAGGACTATTAGTCATCAACTAGAGAATTTAAATAAGGCTGTTCCTGAATTACAAGCTAAGGCTTCTAAAGCTGAAACCGATATCTCATTATTGTCTAATGTGCAATCTTCTTTAGTTAATAGAATGTCCGCTAAGCCTGATCCTTTTGCTGCCGCTAATGCTATCCAAGTTAGAATTGATGAAAATATTAGATTGTTAGAGGAATTGCATGCCAGGTGGGAAAGAGAAGATGAGATGGCTAGAGAGATGAAGGTATGTACTATTACTACCTCTAATGATGTTGCTCCTACTGATAGCAACCCTCTTACTTTGATTGGTGTAGAGAAAACTCCCACTCCTTGTGTTAAAAAGCCTAAAACTGCCAAAACTTTTTCTCAAAAGAGTGCTGAAATTTTTCGGAGTGTGGGAGATGATAGCTCTATTTCCTTTAATGATTTTGATGTTGATGGCTGCAATATATCTGAAGTTATTTTGTTCTTGCAAAAGCTTGCTTTGACTCCCAATGCTAGTTCTTTAAATATTGCTTTTACTAAGCATATTACCAATGCTCTCATAAAAATTAGGGATGAAAAGTTGAAGCAAAAAGCCTCTGTTCCCAAGAAGTTAGAAGATGGTTGAGAACCCATCATTGATATGCATGTTAATGGTTATGATTGCCATGCTTTATGTGATCTAGGTGCTAGTATTTCTATCATGCCTAGAAAGATTTATGACATGCTTGATTTACCACCGCTTGAAAAATGTTATTTTGATGTTCCTATTGCTGATGTTGCTAAGAAGAAACCTTTGGGAAGGATTAATGATGTTCTTATTGTGGTTAACAATAACCTTGTTCCCGTTGATTTTCTTGTTATGGACGTTGAATGCCATGCTTCATGTCCTATTATTTTGGGAAGACCCTTTCTTCGAACTGTAGGTGCTATCATTGATATGAGGGAAGGCACTATCAAGTATCAATTCCCATTAAAGAAAGGTATGGAACACTTCCCTAGGAAAAGAAAGAAATTGCTTTTTGACTCTATTCTTAGAGCAAATTATGAGCTTGATGCTTCATCACTTGATATTACTTGATTCGCAATTTTCTGCGCCTAGCTCAAAGGCGTTAAAGAAAAGCACTCTTGGGAGATAACCCATTGTTTACTTTTTAGTAATTTTTCTTTTATTTGAGTCTTGGAAGTCATTACTACTGTAATGACCGCTCCTTATCTTGTTTATTTCGTTTTTGTGCCAAGAGAAGCCTCTAATTTGAGTGAGGTAAAGATTTGGGGATGTTGCTGTCCTGAAACTGTTTTCAGTGCTGCACCGTAAAAATTCGTGAAAATTCTCTGTATATCTTTTAGACCTGCGATTTCTTGTGCATATGCCCCAGGTTATATCCAAACTTTTCTTAGTTGAACACTTTTTGATTTAAGCAACAGAAAATCCCTCAAAAATTCGTCCTTTGTCAGCTGTTCAGTTTTGACAGATTTCTGCCAATATTTGTTTTTGCCACTTTATCGCTTTCTTTTGAGTTCTTTTTGATCATGGAACTCTTGTGGAAGTTGATACAGTAGTATATACTTTATATGTGGTGGTTTTGGGTTGAAACCTGAAGCTAAAAGAGGTTGAATATATTTTATGCTTACACTAATGTTGCTAATAGAATTGTGTTTAGTTTTGTATGAAGGAAGTTTTCAAGTGTAGGGATTGGAGAATGATGAGATGAGTTGAAGAATGGACAAAAGCTCAAGCTTGGGGATGCCCATGCATCACCCCAAGAAATATCCAAGAAGTACAAGCGTCAAAGCTTGGGGATGCCCCCGAGGCACCCCTTCTTCATCGGCAAAAATCAGGTCACCTTTCAAAACACTATATTTTTATTGCTTCATGCACTATGTGTTTTTCTTGGAGCGTCAGTTGTTTTAGTTTTCTTAGTTGGTTTAGTTTGTTTGTTTGCTGCAATAAATGGTTGGACCCCAACAAATTTCCTTTGGAGGAGATATACTCGTTTTCATTTGCAAAGAACGCTCTAGTTTTCACTCTTATTAAAAATCGAGTATTCTACTTTTTCTGCTACTGCTTTTGGTTTTCATTTTCGCCTTGATTTGCGTTCAGATCTTGTCATATCCTTTCATCAAGGTGTATTTTTGCCTCTGATCCTTATTGGTTTTCATCAAAAGAGGTGTTTATAAAAATTTCAAATGGTGTTGGAAAAGAGAAAAAGCTTTGTGCAAAATAGTGGTACAAGAAGGAGCTTGTGTAGACTGCGGCTTAGGCTTTTTCATGTCATGCTTGATGTCTTTTTGATAGTATGCTTAGTGGTTTTGCTGTAGCATGACTTGTCTCAAATAACTGAGATTGCTTAATGAGCCTTTGAAAAAATCATGCGTTGTTTTTATTGTATGGAAGCATTATTTTGGTTTTCTCCTTGATGCTTTATTTGGGTTGACTTGGCGCATGCTCACACATGTTAGACTCTTACAAAGTCGCCATTAGCCTTCATGATCATTTAGTTTTTGACTATTGATGCCATCGTATGCTTCTTTTAATGTCGCTTTGTCGCTTTGCATGATTATGGCCATTATTGCTCTCTTAGTTGGTCGCTCCCAGTCTTTTGCTAGCCCTCGCCTTGTACTGAGTATGAGCTCTACTCGTGCATCCAACTCCTAAAAGCCAAAGTTTTTCCAAAGTGTCCACCATACATACCTACTAGCAATTTGCTATTCCAAGTAAATTTGACTTGCTTTTATTTTCTCTTCAAATTAAACTCTTACCAGTGTTATGCGAAATTCGGTCAGTAAAGCTCTCACGAACCGGAAGGCACACTTTACTTTTTCCTGTTCTAAAAAATTTGACATTGTGGTCTTTTATGTTGAGTTGTTATGCTTGCAAGTTGTAAGTTGGATTCTAGCCCAGCCATGCTGTCATGGGGCAAGCTTTCAACATTGCACTTCTATTTTAGTTGATATCGTGATCTTTTGTTTATGGATGCCAGCGGTGTGAAATGAATTGGGAATCTTGTGGGGATCATGGAGTTTGTATATGTGTTAGGAAAATGCCGGGCCGCCAATCTAAGCCATGCATAATTCATGGTGGAAATTTGCAGCATACCCATGGTGAACATTCGACGACGCATCTCACAATAAAAAGCTAAACAATATAGCAAATAAAAGAGATGTCGAGGTGTTCATTGTATGCTTGTCCTGTCATTTTGGTGTGGGATTGTTCCATGTCATCGGGCACGGAGGTACCCCATTGGCGGTTCTCAATGATATGCATATACTTACAATGACAAGAGCCTTGCTTGGGACTCTAAGTAAAGTAGCATGAGGTTTGGGTACTCGTATTCACGGGGCACGAGGTTTTCAACTTATGATTTGTCAAGCATATGCATCATAATTGTTCTCACATTAACTTTAACCATTCAAGATGCTTATGATGGGGGCAATGAGAGCTCAAAGCCGGTAAGTAACATAATTTTTGAAGGTTATAAAACTTGCAATCACTGCTTCCCTCTGCGAAGGGCCTTTCTTTTACTTTTATGTTGAGTCACCACCTTCTTTCTTTATGCACCATTAAGAGAGCATAGTTGTCATTCTTAGTGTGATATGCATTGTCCCAAAGTTCATTGATTGATTCATATTGTTGGTTTCACTTGTTCTTAAATTATTTGTATCTAGTCGCCCTCTTAAACTTTGAGGTGTCCTATGCATTTATGTTTTGCTCTCTTTGAAGGACAAGCTGAAAACCATTTGCATATTTTTCCTTATGATTTGAACACACGTTTGACTTTCATTGTTTCATTATCATGATCTTTTGTTTGTGTTCATTTACATGTTTACAACATGGTTGCTAAGTTTCTTATTGTCATGATTATATCTTTCATGCCCATGTTTTAAGTTCTATTGATCCCAGCTCACCAATGCTTGCATATATGATCAAGATTGTGTAGGTGCATGTCACCTCAAAAATTATTCTTTGTTATCACTTACCTACTCGAGGACGAGCAGGAGTTAAGCTTGAGGATGCTTGATACGTCTCAAACGTATCTATAATTTTTGATGCTCCATGCTTGTTTTTACACCATTTGCCTATTGTTTCGTTACACTTAGTGGCATTTTTATGCATTTTCCGGAACTAACCTATTAACGAAGTGCCACAGTGCCAGTTTCCTGTTTTCTGCTATTTTTGTGTTTCAGAAGTGATACACAGGAAATAATCTCGGAATTGGACGAAACAAGTTCCCGAAGTCATATTTTACCCGGAAGCTTCCAGACATCCGAAGGAGAGACGGAGAGGGGCCACCAGGGCCCCACACAAGGGGGCGGCGCGGCCTGGCCCCTGGCCGCGCCACCCCTGTGTGAGAGCCCCTGGCTCCACCTCTGACGACGCCCCTTCGCCTATAAAGACCCCCCGACGAGAAAAACCTAAGTACCCGATCAGTTTTCCAGAACACATCGCGATACGCCGCCGCCGTCGACCCGAAGATCGGGAGGGTCCAGAAGCTCTTCCCGGCACCCTGCCGGAGAGGGGAATCGCCACCGGAGGTCTTCTTCATCGCCATGCTTGCCTCTGGAGCGATGAGTGAGTAGTCTACCTTGGACTATGGGTCCATAGCAGTAGCTAGATGGTTGTCTTCTCCACCATGTGCTTCATGTTTAGATCTCATGAGCTGCCATACATGATTGGGATCACCGTTATGTAATTCTATGATGTTGGTTTGTTGGGATCCGATGAATATTGGTGTTTATGATTAAGTTGCTGTACTGAATTATATCTTTTGTTATCTCTATGTTGTTTATGATCTTGCATGCTCTCCGTTGTTAGTAGCTATCTTGGCCGAGTAGTTGCTAGTGACTCCAAGAGGGGGTATTTATGCTCGATAGTGGGTTCATGTCTCTATTTCACCTGGGGGAGTGACAGAAACCTCTAAGGTGGTAGATGTGCTGTTGCTACTAGGGAGAAAACAACATTCATATGCTCAAGGGCATATGCTTTGTTTACATTACACACTTTGCTTAATGCAATTATCTGTTGTTCGCAACTTAATACTTCTAGGGTGTTCGGATGATATCCCCGGGAGTGGATTATTAGTCATAGATGCAGTTGGATGGCGGTCTATGTATTTTGTTGTAATGCCCAGAGTAAATCTCATAGTGATCTTCTTGACATATCACGTTATCTTTATTCTATCAATTGCCCAACTGTAATTTGTTTACCCAGCATGTTATTTTATCTATGGAGAGACACCACTAGTGAACTGTGGACCCTGGTCCTATTTAATCATATTGCAATCACCTGTTTACTTTTCTCGCACTGTTTACTTTACTCGCATATTACTACTGTTTTCCACTCGATACACTCATAACCTTTGTTTCAAGCAAACCGGTGAGATTGATAACCTCATCGCAAGTTGGGAACAAAGTATTTGTTTGTGTGTGTGCAGGTTCCACAACACCTTCAGTCGTCATCGTCTCCCTTCTCCTGTTCGATAAACCTTGGTTTCTTAATTGAGGGAAAACTTGCTGCTACACTCATCATACCTTCCTCTTGGGGTTCCCAACGGGCTGGTCATTCACCACGCACAAGGACAGTTTGCTCCCACATCAACTTGGAGTAGCAGTGGACATGGTAAAGCTTGTTCGACCGCCACCTTCATGGATATGTTCTTCATTCTCTGATGGAGTTCACATGATATTGACTCCTTGATTCCATCCATGAGGTAGCTGGGACCTCCCTCTATCATCTGTCGTGCATCGTCAGTCGGGGCCTCTGATTCAGCCACGATGCTTTTCCGCTTAGATGGGCCGGTGGTAATATCGAGTGCAGGATCTTGCAGGTGCACTACTCCTCTAAGTTCGTCAATCTGCTGCTGCTCGTTAACTCTGGCAAGCAACTGGTTGAACTTGTCATTTTCCTCCTCCTGCTGTCGCTTCTTTGCTCTCGCTCGGCTTCTGTAGGTCTTTTGGTCTTTGGCAAACCCAAGCCACCATGGGTAAGAAGGGACAAAGCCTCGCTTTCGTCCTTTGTGTTCATCATTCCCGAGGACCAGTGTCAGCAAGTCTTTCTCTCTATCGGGACATAACTTTCTCTTCCCCTCTTTAATTTCTTTCACTATTTTTCCAATTTTCTCGGGGTATCCTAAGACCGTCACTACAAAGAAGGTCCCCTATTTATTCGTCGTATGAACCACCATGCGCAAGGAACCAATTTCTTGCTCTCAATTCCCACTCATCATGGAGGGGTTCGGGTTGGATCCCTTTAGCAAGCATCTCTTGCTCTTGTTTATCCCACTTTGGGATGGTAGTCTCGTAGCCCCCTGGCCCCAACTTGTGGTGATATTTCTTCTTTTCGGCATTTTTCTTGTTCTTTTCTGACAAGTTCTTGGTATCTTCTGACTCCTTGTACTCCTTAAATGCCTTCCAGTGATTCGCCTGCTCCGCTAGATACCCTTCGAATACTGGCACTTCCTTTGTCTTCAGATAGTTTTTCCATAATTTTTTCTTCCACCCCTGGAACAGTTCGGCCATGTTCTTAAGAGTCCACTGCTTGACTTTCACCCTCAATTTTCTTGCGGCAGCTTTATTCTCACATTCTGGCAGGTGGAAATGTGCCATGAGGTTATTCCAAAGACTCTCTTTGTACCTTTCGGCGACATACTCACTATCGTCCGCCCCTTTGCACATGTGCCACTCTCGAACGCTGATCGGGACGTGATCCCTAACTATAACTCCACGTTGTTTCTTGAATACGTCGACAGCCTTCTTAGGAAGCTTGGGTTCACCCGTAGGAAATATGACCTCAAATGTGTAATGCGTTCGGGCATCCAACTTTTTGGTCGGGCCTCGTTTTGTAGCTTTGCTCGATGTGGAGGCCTAAGAGGAGAAATATTCGTCAATTTATATGTATACAACTCAATATATACAACTACCTCCAATATTTTCACATATTACTAGTGATTGCCGAAGTTCATATATATACCTCGCCGGACTTCGTTAAGTGGCCACCGGCTTCTCCATCATCGGAGCTATCGCCTTTTCCATCATCGGAGCCGTCGGCTTCATCCTCACGTCGGTCGACCTCCATTCCATCCCCGGAGGGGTTCAGATACAACGACAGAGATTCAGCTGGTTCAACATCGGGGGCGTCGTGGATTATATCCTCGAGAATTTCTTCCTGTGCAAAGTCCCTGCTATGTGGATCCATAGTTTCTGCAAAATGCACACAATGTTATTTCAAAATGCACACTATATCATTTTCAGTTGATTGAATTATGGAACAATACTGACATTTGTATTTCTAACTTAAAATTTTGCTAACAAAATATTCCTAAAAATCTAACTAAAATTTTGCTAACAAAATATTCCTAAAATCTAACTAAAATTTTGCTAACAAATAGTATCCTAAAAATCTAACTAAAATTTTGCTAACAAATAGTATCCTAAAAATAATCCTATTTCTATTTGCAAAACTAATCCTAACTAAAACTAATTAACCCTAACTAAAACTAACCCTAAAATAACCAAAAACTAAAAATAACATAAAACTAAACCTGAAACTAACATAAAACTAAAAATAACTAAACTAAAACTAACCCTAACTAATTAAACCTAAAACTAACATAAAACTAAAAATAACTAAACCTAAAACTAACCCTAACTAATTAAACTAAAAATAACTAAACAAAAACTAAACCTAAAATAACCATAACTAAACCTAAAACTAAGCCTAACTAAAGCTAAAACTAACCCTAGCTAATTAATAGAGGGGGCCGGGACGGCATACCTGCGGCAGAGGCGACAGCGAGGCGAGGGCGGTGACGCGCGCGGGCGGCGTAGGCGACGGCGGCGACGTGCGGAGGCGCGCAGGAGGTGGTGTGGGCGGAGCGGGCTCGGTGCTGGCGCGGGAGCGGAGAGGGTGGCGACGTGGGCGGTGTTGGTGCGGGCGGCGGTAGCAACGGCGACATGAGCAGTGCGGCGGCGGATTTGGGCAGCCTGCCGGCGTCTGGGATGAGCGCGCGAAAAAGATGAAGTCCCGGTCGGTGGAACCGACCGGGGAAGATGCAGCGCTTATATACCCCCCCCCTTAGTCCCGGCCCGTGGCTCAAACTGGGACTAAAGGGGGGTCTTTAGTCCCGACTGGAGCCACGGGCTAGGACTAAAGGGGGTGGTGGGTCTTTTCAGCCTGCGCGCGCAAACATGCCTTTAGTCCCGGTTCGTGGTCCGAAAATAGCGCGCGCAAGCATCTGCAAAGTTTTTTCAAATGTTTTTAAAAACATTTAAACATTTAAATAAAGTACATTTTGCATATTTATGCATATGAGAAAACTTTCAACACGAAAAGTGCTTGAATTTAAATAAATAATCCAAATCCATTTACTATTTTATAAAATAATTGTTCTAACTTATCAAACTATTAACAAATTTGCCATTTTCAATTTGAAAAATAGATTAACTAACATTTTTTGCATATTTTTGAATCTCATTAAATTTTCAACATGAAAAGTGCTTGAATTTGAATAAGTAATCCAAACCCATTTTATGTTTTATAAAATAATTGTTCTAACTTATTAAACTATTAACAATTTTGCAATTTTCAAGTAAAAAATAGATTAACTAATTTTTTTGCATATTTTTAATCTCATTAAACTTTCAAGATGAAAAGTGCTTGAATTTGAATAAGTAATCCAAACCCATTTGAATAATTATTCTAACTTTTCAAACTATTAGCAATTTTGCCATTTTCTAAGTCTGATACACACGGAGAGGGAATAATCCTAATTCGCCACACTGAATTGCGATACTACCTCTCCCTTATGAATCAATAATTGCTAATTGAGAGTCAGTTCATTATTAACACACATGCTTCTTATATAAAGGTTTAGTACATTCCATACATGCATTACATAAAAGGTTTAATACATTATTACATTATTGCTCCAACATTCCTATCTATTATTTCTGTTTTCTTTTGGGTCGTAGCCATGGATAATCTTCATCATTCAATAGGATGCTTGGGTCAGTTTTCACTTTGAAGGGCTGAATTTCATGAAACTTATCATAATCTACTGACATATCTGTCTCGTCATCTACTCCCATGATGTTTCTTTTTCCTGAAAGAACTATGTGGCGCGTTGGCTCATCGGACGATGTATTCTTTTGCTGATTTCTTTTTCTCGTTTTGGTAGACATGTCCTTCACATAGAAAACCTGAGCCACATCGTTGGCTAGGATGAATGGTTCATCCATGTATGCAAGATTGTTGAGATCCATGTGACAACCTCAAATTTGATAACAAATTCGAAGTGCCCGTTATGTAATCCATCACAATCCCAGAATCATTGTTGTGATTTACATAACGTAGTTGATATCACAGTCATAGCATTTAATAGTAAATAAAGGGGATTACATAGGTGGTCGCACAGACCAAACCTTACATTTCATCAACATGCAGCGGAATAACACTTTGGGTCCATATTGTCGAGCTTCAACCGCACAGGCAAAGCAGACAGTAGGAAACGAGCCTAATTCGCAAAGTCGTCAATGAGTCCTTCCTTCTTGATCTTGCTCCTTCAAGTCTGGCCAAGTTAATAGCCAGGGACACAGCCATGAGTACATTGGATGCACTCGCAAACCATCTTATAAACAAAGTGGTGAAACAGATATGCATGGTTGATATGGTGGACTAAGCACTAGGGTTATTTGCAAAATGCTAGCTTTATTTCCCAAGAAGGTTCATTAGTAGAAAAGAGGTTTAGTTCTCTAAGTTCATCTAAAGAGGACCTTCAAGTAGGGATGGCAATGGGTACCCGTCACCCGCGTACCCGCCGGGTAAATACCCATTAGGCATACGGGTATGGGTCAAAAAAAATACCCATGGGTATACAAATGGGAAAAATCTATACCCATTGGGTAGAGCGGGTATGGGTATGGGATCCTAAAACCCATACCCGTATACCCAGATACCCATCTAATAGTCTGACATGTGGGCCTTCAGAGTATTAGTGTACTAAATTAATACAGTGCTATTATGCGCAAGTATGGTTATTTATGAGAATGTTTTGTTGTTCACAAGTATTTTTTGTCGCTTATAATATGTTGTTATTAAATTATGGTTATATGTTGTTTATGACTATTTTTTTGGTCAAATTGATGTGTTGTAAATGCGGGTATTTTTACCCACGGGTACCCATTTACCCTGGCGGGTGACGGGTATGGAAAAATTTTGTACCCGTTGGCGGGTATGGGTACGGGTGATGGGTAAGATCAAGGGAGATGGGTACGGGTATGGGGTGGTTTCACCCGCACCCATACCCTGCAGGTGCCATCCGTAACTTCAAGTGTGTCTGAACCAGGTCAAGTCAAGTCATGTCATTCACCAAGTTCACCAGGAGTTATTATCATTCTTGACAAAAGTCAAGTACAGCTTGCCAACTGTCCATGACCGCGGACGCGGCTATTCGAATAGTTTGAAAACCTCTGCAGAGGGGTACACTTTACCCACAAGATTCGATACATCTGCCGGGAGAAATCCACGGATCGTCATACACAAGTATGCGGGGTTCAGATAATCAAACAAACTCTTTCACTTGCTCACCCTAGTATAGGATCCTTCCCTAGAGCCCGGGATACGGAATCCCCGCTCCGGCGCCTCTAGTTCTGGCCGCTCCGGGATGCCGGATTAGTGGAATCCACTCGGTTCAGAAGTAACCGCTCATGGTGTCCTTCCACAAAGGTTTGATACAAGGCCTCCCATACTAAGGTAAACAAGCTACGGACTAAGCCCCTTCCCATATAGGGGTAATGTGGTCGTACGGTATGGTTGGCTCACATAGTACATCACTTAGTATCATTTAACAAATACATTTCATAGTTCTTAGTCACGATTATTTTCCTTCATAAAACCATCATGTAGGAGTGGTTTCTATTTCAAGTTTTCAAGTTCATTTCACCAGGTTCAAATGGGGTTCCTCTAGAGATAGCACAAATTTTATTAGCGACTAAGCGACTACATTGAGGGATGATGCCACTAAGTAGAGTTTGATAAACTAAGCTTGATGCTCTTGCTAAACCAGAGATCACTTCACTTCTATCATTCTACTCTAGCAATTCAATCATGCAATTTACTTAAATCAAGTAGAATGCAATATTAAAACTAGGCATTGTGAGTATGAATCAAAAGATGGCTTGCCTGGCTTGGCAAAGTCAAAATAGTCTTCATCTTCATCTTTGATTGATTGGTCTCCATCTCCATTTCTTGGTGGACTTTGGGATCCATTCTCCTTACTCTCTTTGTCGTCTAATCGTTGAAAAATAAATACATACAATCACCAAACATTTCACAAACAACACATATTCACTCAAATAAGGATCGTTGGGGTAAGGGAAACTATCTAGGAAGTCTATGGAGAGTGGTTTCAAAGATAATTGAGTTTCGAGGGATGAGATTATTGAGTTGTTGTATCTAGGTAGGGTTTATTTATTTTGGATGATGAAAATATCTCCTGCAAGTCCTTATTGACCATAGTTCATATACTACTAGTATATATTCAAGATTATGGTTCAACCAAAGAGGATTCATAGGATTTATAGTATTTCTCTTTTATTGAAGCCATTTCTAGTTTGCAACTATTTAGTGATCAAATTTGAATCTACAAGTACAATCTATAGATCCTAGTTGACTTGTATTAGGGGTTATAGATTAATATTTAGAAAGGTGGTTGATGCGAATTGGTTTCATATCATTTCCATATTTTGAGATTGGTGTGCAAGTTTGAGTTTCTAATTACTACTATGTAGTATTAAATTTCCACATATCTTCTACAAGATCACATGGACTAAGATCAATACCTACAGATAGGTATTTGGAATTGTGGTTTAACAATAAAGGTTCCATAACAATTTCGATTATAGATTTGAGTTTAATAAAATCCTATATGGCAAATGCCTATTTAACATATAGGTAAATAGCATTTACTTTAAAAGGTTCAAAAATGAGATCTAATGGTATAGGCAGATGGGTATCACTAATTGTGAATTTCTAAAGTTGGATTTATATTTTTAGGAATTTTATTTGATTTGATATGGATTTTCTAAGTTGGAAAAGCTCCTGTTTTTTTATTTTTACTGCAACCTCTATGTAAATCTTATTGTGTTGAAACCACTTCTAAAGGATAGCTTATGTTCTAAGGTTTCCAAAACATATTCATTTGTTAAATTTGAATCGGTAGATCTCCGGGAAAATTAAATATACGAAAGCATCTGAATGAGTTTTTTTCTAAAATCGAAAATCACATAACCCCTTTTTTTTTGAATCCGGGCCGGACATACAGACCATGCTGGGCCGGCCCGTTAGGCTGCAATTGGCGGGTGGCAGGGAAAAAAAGGGTCGGTCCGGCCTGCCAAGGGGCCCCACCGGTCAGAACTTAAACCGAACCGGTACGGGGGATGTCGTCTTCCCCAGCTCGACGCATACACAGCGAGCAGGCTACTGGGAGGAGGGCGGCGGTAGGGGAGCTCACCGGAGCGGCGGCGACCGGCGGCGAGGGTGCAGGGTGGCGGCAGTGGTTCTCCTCGGCCACTTCCCGCAGGCGCTGCGTCGGGGGTGGCTCCGTAGCGCCGGGAACGGGCGGTGGTCTGCGGGGATGTCGAGGTCGGCGAGCTCGACGTAGGGCACGGGAGAGAGGGAAATGTTGTCTAGGAGGGAGAGGGTGGTGGCGTGGATCTTTTCAGGGAAGAGAGGTGGCCTTTTATAGGCGGGAGAGGGAGCACGGGGTGAGGGGATCTGCGGCCGGAGCGCGGCCGGTGTCGGCTACAGGAGGGACGCGGCGGTCGGTGCTTTCGGCGGAGGGCTGCGGCGTGCTATGGCGTGCTGCTGGCGCGCTTGCGGGCTGCGGGGTGGTCTGGTGCAGAGGGGGCAAGTGATGGCTGTGGGGAGGGGTCCGGGGTGTTCTTCTCCTTTTTGTCCATGTTTCACGGCCGGGGCCTGGGCGGGGGAGACAGTGGGTCGACCGAGATGGAGTCCTCGGCATGGCTACAGGGCGAGGGTGAATTGGAACAACGACTGCCACAGTAGTTTCGTTTTCCCAAAATTCTGCCCACCAGGTGTTCGACACAAAGTCCGCAAGAGGTCAAAATTTGAATTTTCGAAATTTTCAAATTGGGTTGGTCATTATATTGGATAGGGATTCTAAAACAATTTTTGTTAGGTCAAGAGGTGGTGTTTTGCTCCAGGGCTATTTTGAATTTGGGGGTTGTCCTATGTTTCAGATTCAAACTTTGTCAGATGTTTGCGTGGGTTTCTGGTTTGAGTTTTTGTTGGAAATCCTTTGGTTGAGTTAGTATGTAGTTTGGTCAAGCTCAACCAACTGACCACACACTTAATTGATTTACAAATTGCTTAATTTAAGTGTCCAAAGTAGGGTAGTCAATAACATTTTCTAGATCAAACTTTTCTTCTCTTTTTCTTTATTTCTCTTGCTTCTGGTTCTTTTGGTCTTTGTGGTTCTTCTCTAATGCTTCTGTTGGTTAAGTTTGAATTAACTAATCATTGCCCAACAAATTATCACACACATGAAATCATAAAAGACCTATATTAGAAATCCATGCATTCATGCAATATGAAGTGCAAAAGTTTTATCTTGGTCCAAAGGTGTTGGTTTTCTTGGAGATGACATGGAGTTGGGAATGACCTCTTATTTTAATTCAAACTTTGGTAGAAATTTAAATAGGGTTCCAAGTTGATTTTTGTTTCAAACTTTATTGTATTTGATTCTTTGTAACTTGTTCTTAGTTGTGGTGGAGAGATGCATGATGGTATAGTTCAAATATTGCTTAATATATAAGGGCAAAGTAGTGTAATCAGTAATTTTTTTAAGATCACTACTTCCTCTTTTCTTACTTAGGGTTTTGTGTTGCGGTTTATTTTCTTGATTCTTTTCTATTTGTTTGTGATTGATTGACCTAATTTTGGTTTGGCCATTGACCCAAATGGGTTTAGCATGTAACCAAACACAAAATTTAATAGTTAGAAAACAATTTCAATTTAACAAAAATCTTTATTTAAAAATTTGGGCTCAAAGGATTTGTTTTAAAACCCTTCTCATACTCTTTTTATTTGAAGCATGGGAGCAAATGCTCAAATTCACAAGTTTTAAAAGACAAGAAATTAATCTTGTATTTAAAATAAAGGTTTTTGTTGTCTCCAAAATTTGGTATTTTAATAAATCCATTTATTTCTATTTCCCAAAAATTTGGGTTGTTACAATCTTCCCCCCTTAAAAAGAATCTCGTCCCGAGATTCATAAGTTAAGATTGAGAGATGAGATTACCAGATAAGAGATGGAGTGTATATTGATTCCTATCAAGATAGAAAGATCGGGTACACCCAAAATGTGATAAGGCCAAATGGGCCAAAACACACCTTCACCAATCACATAGCAATTTCAACAAACAATCACACTTTCAAAAACAAAAATCTTCTGGGTTTAAACCATAGTCTTTAATTAAAAAGGGTCTTGCGGTCTCGTTCTCGTTTTACAAAGAGATCAACTAGACTACTTGTACCAAACTAAGCCGACTAAGGCTTCTTCTTACCCGAAAAAAAAAATGTCTTCTTCTTGATTGGTGCTCCAACAGCTTGATCCAACTTGTTCATACTAACTTTATAGCTACTAGCAACTTGTACTTTGTGGCCAATTCTAGATGATTGATTTTCCTTCTCTTCATGCCTTCTGGTTGGAAGAGTTGCTTCAGGGTATTCCAGAAAGGTTTCTTCCTTCTCATGCAGATGTTGAGGTTATCTTCAATAGTACTGGGTTTTCGATTACGGGTCGTAGATGACAGGGAAAGTTTTTGAAATGTTTCTCACATGGGGTTGGTATTTTTCAGAGTTTATGTTGGGCCAGAAAGACCAAAAACATTTTTGAGCAAACAAGTTTTCAAAGTGGTTGCTACATGTTGCCGGATGGCATATGAGTAACACATCTCAAAACAAATCAATCATTCAAGCACACAAGGCACTAAGCACACTTAATAATCGTGAGGTAAGGGCGGTTTAATGAAATCAACTGAGCATTTCCTATAAATCCTGTGGGTCAAAAGGTTGTTGGGTCTTCATCATTTCTGATCACTCTCTCTTTGCTCTTGAAGTCTTTGTCTCATAGGGTTGACTCTTGTTGGAAGATTTCTGGATCAGATGAAGAGACTCTCTTTCGATGGTAGCGGTCGCAGTTGACATCCAAGGTTGAAGTCTTGAAAAATATTGAGTCCTTAATCTTTTGATCCAAAAGTCCGTTGGTCTTAGGTCGGTATATCGTGCATAGTATATATTTGAAGTAGAGGAGGAATAGAGTAAAACAAATCTTTGAAAAGACTTTGTAATTAAAGAGGTAAATAAATTCTTTGTCAAAATCTCTTGAGAGTATAAGTGGAGAGTATAAGAGATTTCAAGTGAATAAGATGAGGGTATAAGATTGGCTTTGGATACCAAAGCAAATAAGTTTCTTTTGTAGAAATAAGTGTTTGACAAAATATCACTTTCTTAGCTAACGACCATACTAACTAAGGTCTCCTAAGGTCATGATAGTCCTGATACCAAACTTGTGATATCAGAGATATCATTTTCTAACGACCATGCTAACTAGGGTTTCCTAGAGTCAGCCTAGGCTCTGATACCAACTTGTGACGACCTCAAATTTGATAACAAATTCGATGTGCCCGTTATG
The DNA here is from genome assembly GCA_007115705.1 of Dactylis glomerata. NCBI lineage: Eukaryota > Viridiplantae > Streptophyta > Magnoliopsida > Poales > Poaceae > Dactylis > Dactylis glomerata. Next base: position 197,567 of record QXEO01001459.1, read on the forward strand.
TAATCCATCACAATCCCAGAATCATTGTTGTGATTTACATAACGTAGTTGATATCACAGTCATAGCATTTAATAGTAAATAAAGGGGATTACATAGGTGATCGCACAGACCAAACCTTACATTTCATCAACATGCAGCGGAATAACACTTTGGGTCCATATTGTCGAGCTTCAACCGCACAGGCAAAGCAGACAGTAGGAAACGAGCCTAATTCGCAAAGTCGTCAATGAGTCCTTCCTTCTTGATCTTGCTCCTTCAAGTCTGGCCAAGTTAATAGCAAGGGACACAGCCATGAGTACATTGGATGCACTCGCAAACCATCTTATAAACAAAGTGGTGAAAGAGATATGCATGGTTGATATGGTGGACTAAGCACTAGGGTTATTTGCAAAATGCTAGCTTTATTTCCCAAGAAGGTTCATTAGTAGAAAAGATGTTTAGTTCTCTAAGTTCATCTAAAGAGGAACTTCAAGTGTGTCTGAACTAGGTCAAGTCAAGTCATGTCATTCACCAAGTTCACCAGGAGTTATTATCATTCTTGACAAAAGTCAAGTACAGCTTGCCAACTGTCCATGACCGCGGACGCGGCTATTCGAATAGTTTGAAAACCTCTGCAGAGGGGTACACTTTACCCACAAGATTCGATACATCTGCCGGGAGAAATCCACAGATCGTCATACACAAGTATGCGGGGTTCAGATAATCAAACAAACTCTTTCACTTGCTCACCCTAGTATAGGATCCTTCCCTAGAGCCCGGGATACGGAATCCCCGCTCCGGCGCCTCTAGTTCTGGCCGCTCCGGGATGCCGGATTAGTGGAATCCACTCGGTTTAGAAGTAACCGCTCACGGTGTCCTTCCATAAAGGTTTGATACAACGCCTCCCATACTAAGGTAAACAAGCTACGGACTAAGCCCCTTCCCATATAGGGGTAATGTGGTCGTACGGTATGGTTGGCTCACATAGTACATCACTTAGTATCATTTAACAAATACATTTCATAGTTCTTAGTCACGATTATTTTCCTTCATAAAACCATCATGTAGGAGTGGTTTCTATTTCAAGTTTTCAAGTTCATTTCACCAGGTTCAAATGGGGTTCCTCTAGAGATAGCACAAATTTTATTAGCGACTAAGCGACTACATTGAGGGACGATGCCACTAAGTAGAGTTTGATAAACTAAGCTTGATGCTCTTGCTAAACCAGAGATCACTTCACTTCTATCATTCTACTCTAGCAATTCAATCATGCAATTTACTTAAATCAAGTAGAATGCAATATTAAAACTAGGCATTGTGAGTATGAATCAAAAGATGGCTTGCCTGGCTTGGCAAAGTCAAAATAGTCTTCATCTTCATCTTTGATTGATTGGTTTCCATCTCCATTTCTTGGTGGACTTCGGGATCCATTCTCCTTACTCTCTTTGTCGTCTAATCGTTGAAAAATAAATACATACAATCACCAAACATTTCACAAACAACACATATTCACTCAAATAAGGATCGTTGGGGTAAGGGAAACTATCTAGGAAGTCTATGGAGAGTGGTTTCAAAGATAATTGAGTTTCGAGGGATGAGATTATTGAGTTGTTGTATCTAGGTAGGGTTTATTTATTTTGGATGATGAAAATATCTCCTGCAAGTCCTTATTGACCATAGTTCATATACTACTAGTATATATTCAAGATTATGGTTCAACCAAAGAGGATTCATAGGATTTATAGTATTTCTCTTTTATTGAAGCCATTTCTAGTTTGCAACTATTTAGTGATCAAATTTGAATCTACAAGTACAATCTATAGATCCTAGTTGACTTGTATTAGGGGTTATAGATTAATATTTAGAAAGGTGGTTGATTCGAATTGGTTTCATATCATTTCCATATTTTGAGATTGGTGTGCAAGTTTGAGTTTCTAATTACTACTATGTAGTATTAAATTTCCACATATCTTCTACAAGATCACATGGACTAAGATCAATACCTACAGATAGGTATTTGGAATTGTGGTTTAACAATAAAGGTTCCATAACAATTTCGATTATAGATTTGAGTTTAATAAAATCCTATATGGCAAATGCCTATTTAACATATAGGTAAATAGCATTTACTTTAAAAGGTTCAAAAATGAGATCTAATGGTATAGGCAGATGGGTATCACTAATTGTGAATTTCTAAAGTTGGATTTATATTTTTAGGAATTTTATTTGATTTGATATGGATTTTCTAAGTTGGAAAAGCTCCTGTTTTGTTATTTTTACTGCAACCTCTATGTAAATATTATTGTGTTGAAACCACTTCTAAAGGATAGCTTATGTTCTAAGGTTTCCAAAACATATTCATTTGTTAAATTTGAATTGGTAGATCTCCAGGAAAATTAAATATACGAAAGCATCTGAATGAGTTTTTTTCTAAAATCGAAAATCACATAACCCCCTTTTTTTTTGAATCCGGGCCGGACACACAGACCATGCTGGGCCAGCCCGTTAGGCTGCAATTGGCGGGTGGCAGGGAAAAAAAGGGTCGGTTCGGCCTGCCAAGGGGCCCCACCGGTCAGAACTTAAACCGAACCGGTACGGGGGAGGTCGTCTTCCCCAGCTCGACGCATACACAGCGAGCAGGCTACTGGGAGGAGGGCGGCGGTAGGGGAGCTCACCGGAGCGGCGGCGACCGGCGGCGAGGGTGCAGGGCGGCGGCGGTGGTTCTCCTCGGCCACTTCCCGCAGGCGCTGCGTCGGGGGTGGCTCCGTAGCGCCGCGAACGGGCGGTGGTCTGCGGGGATGTCGAGGTCGGCGAGCTCGACGTAGGGCACGGGAGAGAGGGAAATGTTGTCTAGGAGGGAGAGGGTGGTGGCGTGGATCTTTTCAGGGAAGAGAGGTGGCCTTTTATAGGCGGGAGAGGGAGCACGGGGTGAGGGGATCTGCGGCCGGAGCGCGGCCGGTGTCGGCTACAGGAGGGACGCGGCGGTCGGTGCTTTCGGTGGAGGGCTGCGGCGTGCTGTGGCGTGCTGCTGGCGCATGGTCTGGTGCAGAGGGGGCAAGTGATGGCTGTGGGGAGGGGTCCGGGGTGTTCTTCTCCTTTTTGTCCATGTTTCACGGCCGGGGCCTGGGCGGGGGAGACAGTGGGTCGACCGAGATGGAGTCCTCGGCATGGCTACAGGGCGAGGGCAAATTGGAACAGCGACTGCCACAGTAGTTTCGTTTTCCTGAAATTCTGCCCACCAGGTGTTCGACACAAAGTCCGCAAGAGGTCAAAATTTGAATTTTCGAAATTTTCAAATTGGGTTGGTCATTATATTGGATAGGGATTCTAAAACAATTTTTGTTAGGTCAAGAGGTGGTGTTTTGCTCCAGGGCTATTTTGAATTTGGGGGTTGTCCTATGTTTCAGATTCAAACTTTGTCAGATGTTTGCGTGGGTTTCTGGTTTGAGTTTTTGTTGGAAATCCTTTGGTTGAGTTAGTATGTAGTTTGGTCAAGCTCAACCAACTGACCACACACTTAATTGATTTAAAGATTGCTTAATTTAAGTGTCCAAAGTAGGGTAGTCAATAACATTTTCTAGATCAAACTTTTCTTCTCTTTTTCTTTATTTCTCTTGCTTCTGGTTCTTTTGGTCTTTGTGGTTCTTCTCTAATGCTTCTGTTGGTTAAGTTTGAATTAACTAATCATTGCCCAACAAATTATCACACACATGAAATCATAAAAGACCTATATTAGAAATCCATGCATTCATGCAATATGAAGTGCAATTTTTTTATCTTGGTCCAAAGGTGTTGGTTTTCTTGGAGATGACATGGAGTTGGGAATGACCTCTTATTTTAATTCAAACTTTGGTAGAAATTTAAATAGGGTTCCAAGTTGATTTTTGTTTCAAACTTTATTGTATTTGATTCTTTGTAACTTGTTCTTAGTTGTGGTGGAGAGATGCATGATGGTATAGTTCAAATATTGCTTAATATATAAGGGCAAAGTAGTGTAATCAGTAATTTTTTTAAGATCACTACTTCCTCTTTTCTTACTTAGGGTTTTGTGTTGCGGTTTATTTTCTTGATTCTTTTCTATTTGTTTGTGATTGCTTGACTTAATTTTGGTTTGGCCATTGACCCAAATGGGTTTAGCATGTAACCAAACACAAAATTTAATAGTTAGAAAACTATTTCAATTTAACAAAAATCTTTATTTAAAAATTTGGGCTCAAAGGATTTGTTTTAAAACCCTTCTCATACTCTTTTTATTTTAAGCATGGGAGCAAATGCTCAAATTCACAAGTTTTAAAAGACAAGAAATTAATCTTGTATTTAAAATAAAGGTTTTTGTTGTCTCCAAAATTTGGTATTTTAATAAATCCATTTATTTCTATTTCCCAAAAATTTGGGTTGTTACAATCCACTAATGTCATGTCGTACTTTTGGTCTACAACTACCCTGCTTCCTGTCAGCTTGACCCGTTTGCACTGAAACAAAGGGATCTTAAAAGTAGGTCCATAGTCAAGTTCCCATATCTCCTATATGTACCCGTAATATGTGTCCTTCTGCCCATTATCGTCTGTTGCATCAAAGCAGACACCACTGTTTTGGTTGGTGCTCTTTTGATCTTGGGCGACCGTGTAAAATGTATTCCCATTTATCTCGTACCCTTGGAAAGTACATATAGTCGAAGATGGTGACCTAGCCAACCAGTACAGATGATCTCCAACGGTGGCGTTATTCATGAGATGTGTGATGTCTACGCACGCTTCTATTCTTGTAGACAGTGTTGGGCCTCCAAGTGCAGAGGTTTGTAGAACAGCAGCAAGTTTCCCTTAAGTGGATCACCCAAGGTTTATCGAACTCCGGGAGGAAGAGGTCAAAGGTATCCATATCAAGCAACCCTGCAATTACGATACAAGAAGTCTCTTGTGTCCCCAACACACCCAATACACTTGTCAGATGTATAGGTGCACTAGTTTGGCGAAGAGATAGTGAAATACAAGTAATATGAATGATTATAAGTAGTAAATGCAATCTGAAATAAATATCGCTGCGAGCAAACATGTAACATAACTGAATGTAAACGGTGTTTCAATGCTTAGAAACAAGGCCTAGGGATCATACTTTCACTAGTGGACACTCTCAACAAAGATAACATAATTGAACACATAAATAACTATCTTCACTATGCCACTCTAAACAATTCTCCAATGGATAACAAATACTAATCATGCATAGGGCTACGAAGCACTCCTCAATGTTCGCATTTCCCCAAACTAGATTGCCCCACACTATCACCTTGAGCGCACTAGATGGTTCGAACAAACACCAACAATTCATAGAGACACTAACCAAAGAGACACACACAATGCGCACACTGTCATCCTTCACATCATGGCACAAGGTGTCTCCGGAGATTGTAATAATAAAGCACTGGAGTGGCATAATATATGAAGAACAACATCTACCAATTCAACTAGATACAAAGCTCATGATCACATATAGATCACATCATGGGAGAGAGAGATGAACCACATAGCTACCGGTAGAGCCCTCAGCCCCGGGGGAGAACTACTCCCTCCTCATCATGGGAGACAGCAACGCTGATGGAGATGGTGGTGAAGTTGATGGAGACGGTGATGGAGGCGATGGAGATGGCTCCGGGGGCACTTCCCCGTCTCGACAAGGTGCCGGAACAGAGACTTCCGTCCCCCGAAATTGGTATTCGATGGCGACGGTGCTGTGGAACTTTACTGGGAGAAACACCGATTGATTTAGGGTTTTCGCTTTAGAGACTTTATATAGGCGAAGGGGCGATGTCAGAGGGTGGCCAGGGCCCACACACCATAGGGTGGCGTGCCCTAGGGGTCACCTGCGCCACCAGGTGGTGTGGTGGCCCCTGGCCCTCCTCCGGATCTCCTTCGGACTTCGTCTCGTGTCGGGAAAAATAGGAGGTTCGGGCTTTGTTTCGTCCAATTCCGAGAATATTTCCTGTGTAACTTTTCTAAAACACAAAAACAGCAGAAAAACAGGGAACTGGCACTGTGGCATCTCGTTAATAGGTTAGTTCCAGAAAACGCATAAAAATGCCACGAAGCACAACAAAACACAAAGCAAATGGTGCATAAACAAGCATGGAGCATCAAAAATTATAGATACGTTTGAGACGTATCAAGCATCCCCGAGCTTAACTCCTGCTCGTCCTCGAATAGGTAAGTGATAACAAAACAATAATTTTTGAGGTGACATGCACCAACATAATCTTGACCAAATGATCTAAAGCATTGAGTGCTGAGATCAAAGTACTCTAAACATGGGCATAAAAAACATAATCTTGACAATAAAACTTAGCAACCATGTTATAACATGAAAAGTAACACAAACAAAAGATCATGAGTAATAATGCATTGAAAGTCAAGTGTGTGTTTCGAGCATATAGAAAAACATAGCAAATTGGTTTTCAGCTTGTCCATCATGGAGTAGCAAAACATAAATGTATAGGACACCTTCAAGTTTAAGAGGGTGACTAGATACAAATAATTTAAGAACAAGCAAAACCATAATCATGAATCAATCAATAATAAATTTGGGGACCATGCACATTATACTCAGAATGACAATTATGCTCTCTTAGATGATGCATAAAGGTAGAAGGTGGAGACTCAACATAAAAGTAAAAGAAAGGCCCTTCGCGGAGGGAAGCAGTGATTAAACATGTGCTAGAGCTTTTCATTTGTAAAACAGAGATAAAAATTTGTTTTGAGAGGTGGTTGTTCTTGTCAACGACTGGCAATGGGGTTCTTACTATCTTCCATACTAAGTAAGTTTTGAGAGAGAGATTGACACTTTTGTGCTCTTTTATAAAGCTTGGCACTCCTCCCCACTTTTCCTTTCACAAACCATGGCTAACCGATTCCATCGGGTGCCCACCAACTTTCACATACCATGGAGGAGTACCTTTTTTTCTTTTTTTTTCTTTTTTTGGAATAAAACAATATGGAAGATAGCAAATCCGACCACTACGTCCTCATGAGCTGAAAACAGTGTCACAAAATGAGAAGTATTTTGAAGGTTTTTTGAAAGGTAGCACATGAAAATTTACTTTGAATGGCTTGCAAATACCATGCATAGGAATTTATAGTGGACTCTTTGGAATACTTGGTTTTTGGTAGTTGGATGCACGAGTAGAGCACATACTCAGTATAGATGAAGGCTAACAAAAGACTGGGAGCGACCAACTAAGAGCATCTCCAGCAGTAGCGCTATATCTGCGCGCTGTAAAACGCTGAACCAGCGCGCCATCTCCGCATACAGCGCGCGGAGCCCGCGAGCCCTTCGCCGGAAGCTCCAAAACGGCGCTGGACAATGTAGCGCGCAAGCAGCACTTCACCAGGCGCTGGATACTACCGCGCGCTCGACCAGCGCAAACAACAATCCAACATATGCATACATCCAACTAGATCAAACAAACACCAAAAATTGAACAAAAAATATCTAAAAAAAATTATTACGCATAGTTTTACATCAACAATAACATAGATAGTTTTACAACACACCAATTAAATAGTTTTACAATAATACAATAAAACCGTTCACCAACAAATGCAACAAATAGTTTCACAATAATACAACAAACGTAAATATGACACTAGCGGCTTCCAAACCAGTTCCACCACTCCTCGATGAGATCTTGTTGAAGCTCATCATGTGTTTCATTGTCCCGGATTGCATGATAAGAGGCCATGAACCGTGCCATCCTATGTTCTGCTCATCGAGGTTGCACGGGCACACCCATCAAATCATAGTGGTGGGTTTGAACTATATCTTTTCCACGGTCATCCTCTATAATCATGTTATGCATGATGACACAAGCATTCATAATATACCATAGACACTCTTGGTCCCAAAATCTAGCAGGCCCCCTAACAATGGCAAATTGGGCTTGCAAAATCCCAAATGCTCTCTCTACATCTTTCCTAGCCGCCGCTTGTGCATTATGAAAACTACATTGTTTCTTACCTTTGGGCTTCCTAATCGGCTTCACAAATGTTTGCCACCTTGGGTAGATGCCGTCGGCAAGGTAGTACCCATAGTTGTATTTGTGGCCATTTGCTTCAAACTCCACTAATGGACCTTCACGCAATGCAATCCTTGTCATAAGCGGAGACCTCTGAAGAACATTGATATCATTGCAAGACCCGGGCATACCAAAAAAAGCATGCCAAATCCAAGTCTCGTAGTCGGCCACCGCTTCAAGGATGATAGTGGAATCCTTTTTCTGCCCTTTGAACTGTCCATGCCATGCCGCCGGACAATTCTTCCAACTCCAATGCATGCAATCTATGGAGCCAAGCATTCCGGGAAATCCCCGAGCCGCGTTCTCCTCCAAGAGCCTAGCCGTGTCCTCGGTATTGGGAGCTCTCAAATATGTGGCGCCATAGACTTGCACAATGGCCACAACAAATCTCTTGACACACTTGATAGCGGTGCTCTCACCCATGGCCAAGTGGTCATCAATCAGATCCGCTGGTATACCATATGCCAACATCCTCAGAGCGGCGGTCACCTTCTGATAGGTGCTATGCCCGAGCTCTCCAGCGGCATTCCTCCTCTGCACAAAATATCTATCATACCTGGCCACCTCCTCCGCGATGCGCTTGAACAAACCGGTGCTCATCCGAAAACGGCGACGAAAGTAGCTCTCGGGAAATGTTGCATCGTCATTGAAATACATCCGCATCAACTTGTTGTGGCCTTCGATCCGTTCCCTCCATAGTTTCTGCCTACCAAAAACTGAGCCACCTATCTTGGGCTTCTTGTTGGCTCGCCAAGCCAATACCATGGCAATAGCCTCATCTTCCTCCATACCAAACTCATCATCGGAATCATCATAGGATGAGGATGAACTAATCTACATATGTACAAAAATAATTAAAACATCTTCTACCTAACAAGAAATGGGCGCGGGCGCGGTGGAGCAAACCTTTTGGGGATTTTGACGAACACCTCGTGTGCGCGAAGTTCGCTCCCGGCTTGAAGAAGCCATCGGCGCCGGCGAGGGTGAGCGCTGCGCCGCGGAGGCACGCCTTCAACGAATCGACCGAGCGCGGCGCCGCGGCGGCACGACTTCAACGAATCGACCGAGCGCGGCGGGCGCGGCGGCCAAGGGGGGCGTGGGCGGGGCGGAGACGGGGTAGGTGAGCGCGGCGTCGACGGGCGCTGAGCGGGGGCGGCCGCCGGTGAAGCAGAGCGCGGCGCCGACGATTTGTTTGGTGGCGGCGGCGGAAGGAGCGCGGAAGGGGAAAAGAGGCGCGGGAGAGCTGTCGGCGCGGGAGGGAAATTTCACGGCGGTTGCGCGTCTCCAGCGAAAGCGCGCGCGCGAGAAGAAGCACCAAAACTCCCGCGCCGGATTGCGCAGAATGCAGCGCCGCGGTATTTGTTTCCAGCGCGCGGAACTATACAGCCACTGCTGGAGGAGGATACAGCGCGCGCGCGCGGCAAAAAATCAGTTATTTTAGCGCTGCGCTATTTTAGCGCCACTGCTGGAGATGCTCTAAGAGAGCAATAACGGCCATAATCATGCATAGCGACAAAACATAATTAACGAAAGAATAAAGTGGTATCACAAGTCAAAAACCATATGATCATAGAGGCTTATGGTGACTTGTTAAAGTCAAACATGGTGTAAGCATGCGCCAAGTCAACCCAAAAAAAGCATCATAGGAGAAAACCACAATAATATGCTCCCATATAATAAAAACAACGCATGATTCTTTCAAAGGCACATTAAGCAATCTCAGTCATTTAGTACAAGTCATGCTACAGCAAAAACTACTAAACATACTATCAAAATAACACAAGCATGGCATGCAAAAGTCTAAGCCATAGTCTAAACAAGCTCCCATTTGTACCACTATAGGCATGAAACTTTTTCTCTTTTCCAACACCAATCAACCTTTTCGTAACAACTCTTAAAGATGAAAACCATCATAGACCAGAGGTCTAAATACTCCTTGATGAAAAGAAATAACAAGATATGAACAAAAATCAAGGCAAAAAACGAAAGCTAAACATAGTACTAGAAAAAAAGAACACTCGTTGAACGAAAAGAGTGAAAACTAGAGTGTTCTTTGCAATGAAAAACAGAGTGCATCTTCTCCAAAAGAAACATGATGTGATCCAACCATTTATTGCAGAAAACAAAACAAAAGAAAACTGAAAGCAAAAATAAAGATGCTCCAAGAAAAACGCATAGAATACGAAGCAATAAAAATATAGCGTCCTGAAAGGTGACCTGATATTTCTCGATGAAGAAGAGGTGCCTCGAGGCATCCCCAAGCTTTGACGCTTGTACTTCTTGGATATTTCTTGGGGTGACATGGGAATCTCCAAGCTTGAGCTTTTGTCCATACTTCATCTCATCTCATCATTCACCTTTCCCTACACTTTAAAGCTTCCTTCATACAAAACTTCACACAATTCTATTTTTTTTTGAAACATTAGTGTAAGCACGATAGTAAATGTAATCTTTTGGTTCAGTTGAAAACTCAAGTACAACACATATTAACACATAATATACTGTAGCAATTTCCTTAAAAAGTTCCGTGATCAAAAGAACTCATCAAAAAGAAAGAGATCAAGAAGCAAATGCAAATAATGGCAGAAATCTGTCAAAACAGAACAGCTGGTAAAGATTGATTTTTCTGAGGATCTTCTGTTACTCAAATCGAAAAGTGAAAAACTAATGAAAGCTAGGTAATAACCTGGGGCATGTGCACAAGAAATCACAGATCAAAAAGACTATCTGAGAATTTTCACGAATTTTTACGGTACAGCACAGAAATCTATTTCAGGACAACAACTTCCCCAAATCTTACCTTCCTCCAATTAGAGGTTCTTCTTGGCACAAAAACGAAATAAAAATGATAAGGAGAGGTCATTACAGTAGTAATAACTTCCAAGACTCAACAAAAATAAAAAGTACTGAAAAGAAAACATTGGGTTATCTCCCAAGAATGCTTTTCTTTAACGCCTTTGAGCCAGACGCAGAAATTTTAAAAGATGCTCGCATAAGCGCCATAAAAGAGCTTGAAGCAAGAGAGAGCATCAAAAAGCAAATACAAAACAAATTTAAATCTAAACCACTTCCTATGAAAAAGGGTCTTGTAAAGAGACAAGTTATGAAAGCGCAAAGCAACAAGCATAGGAAGGCAAAACAAATGCAACTTGAAGAATTTCAACATAAAGAGGGGAAATTTAATATTATTGAGATGAATAAAACCATGTTTCCCTCTCTCATAATAACTTTCAGTAGCATCATGAATAGACTTAACAATATAACTATCACATAAAACATTCTTATCATGAGCCATATGCATAAAAGAATTAATACTCCCCACATGAACATAATCATTCTTAGCAATCGTAGTAGGAGCAAATTCAACAAAATAGCTATCTTTCGGAGTGCGTTCAGTTGTAAACACATCATCATTGGAAGAAACATGGATAGCACTATTAGAACAACAATTATTAACCTCATAATTTTCAGAATTGGTACCATAGAGATTTTCAATATAAAAAATAGAGTGCTTTTCCCAATCATGATCACTACTATAGGTAACCAGCATAGGAACATCATTGAGTTCAAACTCATCAAAAAATATAATAGGGGCAACATGCTTAGGGGAAGATACCATTTCCTCTCTCCTTTTACTCCTCTTCTTCTTCTTCTTCTTCTTCTTCTTCCTATTCTTCTCTTTAGGAGGGAGAGGCTTGAAAGGAAGCTTCTCCACATACCCTGGTTTATTGACAAATGATAGAATAAGCTTTGGAGGATTCCTCCTTCTCATTAATAAGAACAAAACACATATTAGTCCTATCATATTTTGGTAAAGCATCATCTTTTATAACATTTTGTATGTAAGTATTTGCGTGGCAATCATTAACACAATAAAGATGACAACCATGCAGGATGCTATTAATATCAAAAGCACTCATATCTACCAAAAAAGTTTTTCTTGATAACTCTTCACACACCAGAAATAAAGTAATCTCATCATGCTGATTGGGAGTGATCATGTCATCACAATACAAAATTGTAGTACTCATTGGATTAGAAAGGCTAATATCATAGCTTGAACATTTTAAATTGAAATGACCCACTTTATAGCAAAGTTCACAAATAAAAGGATAGAGGGCACAAACCTTTTCACCGAGCTCATTTAGAGCCTTATCCCACATTCTAGTTTCTTCACTCCTGTGGTGGATACAATAATCTTCTTTGATGTGATTCTTTTCACAAGGTCTAAGTGCTCCACAAAAATTAACATGCTTATAAGAAATAGTACTTTCAGAAGTTTGAGCATGTTTATTAAAATTCTAGTTTCTGTCTTATCCACTTTATAGCAATGGCGCCAGAAAAGAGCTTGATGTCTATACACACTTCTATTCTTGTAAACAATGTTGGGCCTCCAAGTGCAGAGATTTGTAAAACAACAGCAAGTTTTCCTTAAGTGGATCACCCAAGGTTTATCGAACTCAGGGAGGAAGAAGTCAAAGGTATCCCTATCAAGCAACCCTACAATTACGATACAAGAAGTCTCTTGTGTCCCCAACACACCCAATACACTTGTCAGATGTATAGGTGCACTAGTTCGGTGAAGAGATAGTAAAATACAAGTAATATGAATGATGATAAGTAGTAAATGCAATCTGAAATAAATATCACTGCGAGCAAACATGTAACAGAACTGAATGTAAACGGTGTTTCAATGCTTAGAAACAAGGCCTAGGGATCATACTTTCACTAGTGGACACTCTCAACAAAGATAACATACTTGAACACATAAATAACTATCTTCACTATGCCACTCTAAACTGTTCTCCAATGGATAACGAACACTAATCATGCGTAGGGCTACAAAGCACTCCTCAAAGTTCGCATTTCCCCAAACTAGATTGCCCCACACTATCACCTTGAGCGCACTAAATGGTTCGAACAAACACCAACAATTCATAGAGACACTAACCAAAGAGACACACACAATGCGCACACTGTCATCCTTCACATCATGTTACAAGGTGTCTCCGGAGATTGTAATAATAAAGCACTGGAGTAGCATAATATATGAAGAAAAGGATCTGCCAATTCAACTAGATACAAAGCTCATGATCACATATAGATCACATCATGGGAGAGAGAGAGATGAACCACATAGCTACCGGTAGAGCCCTCAGCTCCGGGGGAGAAATACTCCCTCCTCATCATGGGAGACAACAATGTTGATGGAGATGGCAGTGAAGTCAATGGAGATGGTGATGGAGGCGATGGAGTCGATGGAGATGGCTCCAGGGGCACTTCCCCATCCCGGCAAGGTGCTGGAATAGAGACTTCTATCCCCCAAAATTGGTCTTCAACGGCGGCGGTGCTGTGGAACTTTACTGGGAGAAACACCGATTGATTTAGGGTATTCACTTCAGAGACTTTGTATAGGCGAAAGGGCAATGTCAGAGGGTGGCCAGGGCCCACACACCATAGGGTGGCGCGCCCTAGGGGTCACCTGCGCCACTAGGTGGTGTGGTGGCCCCCTGGGCCCCCTGATATGTCTCAAACTTATCTATAATTTTTGATGTTCCATGCTTGTTTTTACACCATTTGCCTTGTGTTTCGTTACACTTCGTGGCATTTTTATGTGATTTCCGGAACTAACCTACTAACAAGATGCCATAGTGCCAGTTCCCTGTTTTCTGCTGTTTTTGTGTTTCAGAAATGCTACACAGGAAATATTCTCGAAATTGGACGAAACAAGTTCCAAAACTCCTATTTTTCCCGGAAGAGGACCAAAGACCGAACGAGAGCCGGAGGGGGGCCAGAGGATGCCCACACCATGAGGGGGCGTGGCCCAGGCCCTGGCCACGCCCACCTATGGTGAGGCCCCACTGGTTGCCTCCTGACGACGCCCCTTCGCCTATAAGAAGTCTCCCGACGGAAAACCCTAAAGGAATCGGCAATTTTCCAGAAAGAGTTCCATAGCTCCGCCGCCACCGCCGACAAATTTCAGGGGACAGAAGTCTCTGTTCCTGCACCCTGCCGGGACGGGGAAGTGCCCCTGGAACCATCTCCATCGGTCTCCATCGCTGTCTCCGCCGTCTCCATCGACCTCACTGCTATCTCTATCAACCTTGCTGTCTCCTATGATGAGGAGGGAGTAGTTCTCCCCCGGGGCTGAGGGCTCTACCGGTAGCTATGTGGTTCACCTCTCTCTCCCATGATGTGATCTTTATGTGATCATGAGCTATGTATCTAGTTGAATTGGTAGATGTTGTTATTCAGATATTATGCTACTCCTATGCTTTATTATTGTACACTCCGGAGATACCTTGTATCATGGTGTAAAGGTGACTAGTGTGTGCATCATGTGTATCTTTTTGGTTAATGTCTCTATGAAATGTTGGTGTTTGTTGGAACCATCTAGTGCGTTCACGGTGATAGTGTGGGACAATCTAGTTTGGGTACATACGGACTTTGAGGAGTGCTTCGTAGCCCTACGCATGATTAGTGTTCATTTTCCATTGGAGAACTGATTTGAGTTGCATATTGATGATAGTATACTAGTGCGTTCACGGTGATAGTGTGGGACAATCTAGTTTGGGTACATACGGACTTTGAGGTGTGCTTCGTAGCCCTACGCATGATTAGTGTTCATTTTCCATTGGAGAACTGTTTTGAGTAGCATATTGATGATAGTATCTATTGGTTCAATTATGTTATATTTGTTGGGAGTGTGTCCACTAGTGAAATTATGATCCCTAGGCCTTGTTTTCAAGCTTTGCACACCGTTTCCTTTCAGTTTTGTTACATGTTTGCTTGCAGCGATACTTATTTCAGATTACTTTTACTACTCATAATCATCACAACTACTTGTATTTCACTATCTCTTCGCCGAACTAGTGCACCTATACATCTGACAAGTGTATTGGGTGTGTTGGGGACACAAGAGACTTTCTGTATCGTAATTGCAGGGTTGCTTGAGAGGGATAGCTTTGATCTCTTCCTCCCTGAGTTTGATAAACCTTGGGTGATTCACTTAAGGGAAACTTGCTGTTGTTCTACAAACCTTTGCACTTGGAGGCCCAACACTGTCTACAAGAACAGACGCGTGCGTAGACATCAAGCTCTTTTCTGGCGCCATTGCCGGGGAGGTAAGGTAAAAGGTACTCACATTCTTTGGTTACTAAGTCTTTTATTTGCTGGTGAGTGCTCGGAGTTATTTCCTTTAGATTCTGCAATTATATCTTTTTGTTTCTTATTTTTATTTTCACTAGTTAGGCTTAATGGAAAATAAAGAGTTCTTTAGTCTTTTTTCTGAGTTTAGATTTGAAGAGAAAATTGAAAAACCTCTGGAGCTTATTTCGCATAGCAATGTTATTAGTACGAATGCTTTGAATACCGTTATTGCTAATGCTATGGAAAAGTCTAAGCTTGGGGAAGCTGGTTTTATTAAGCATGATATTTTTAGTTCCCCAGCTTTAGTTGTCGTCGTGGTGAAACAACATATGCCATAGGATGGCTTAAATGGGGGCCGAACTAGATGCTGGAGGATTCGGGAGAGGGGAACGAGCTAAAAAGCACGACAGAAAGAGACACTGATCTACCCAGGTTCGGGGCTCTCGTAAGGAGATAACACCCCTACTCCTGCTCTACTGATTGTATATATGGGTCGATGTAGTACACAACAATGGTGCTTCCAAGCTCTCTGCTAGAGAAGGAAGATGAACTGCTAAGTGTAGGAGTACAGAGTGATCAATCTACCTTCAACCTTCCAACCTTCTTCCAGCGAACCACCAACCAACCTTCCAATGACCAACCTTCCAATGACCAACCTTCCCACCTTTTGCTAGGACTCCCTGTGCCACCTTATATAGTGGTGGCCAGGGTTACAACGGTCATACAAGACCACAAGACAAGGGCTACACTCCAAACAGGAGCTGGTGGCGATGGCAGAGACCCTTGACTTCGCCCCTGATTGCTCTCGATGGGACGCCATATCCCTGTACCTTGTACCTCTTGAACTGTGGCCTTACCTCTGTGCGGTAAGCTCGTACTTGTGCACAGTGAGGGTAGGTAACCTCCACTGTGCACCCTGCCATCTTACTCTGCTACCATGCTTGGATGTTTTCTTCCTTGATTGTAGGGATGTGACACCTTGGTTGACTTAAGTATCCCGGATATGACCGTTGGCCATACCCAGGACTTATATGCCGGACCAACGACCTACGAGGGTCGGGTAATCCGGCCTCCCCTGCTCCTGCACAACACACAAAATAATTAGGCCGGCATATCCCAGTATATGCCGGCACACCTATACTAGTATTCCGGCTATACCGGCATATCCAAGTATCAACCGGGATACACATTATATGCCGGCCTGGCCGATGCACTTATATTCCGGCCAGGCCCTTCCTCGATAACCCGGCATAAAGTCAATCATAGACCTTGTGTCTTTCTACTCTCTTGACCCTACCGGGGGTCATCCCCCCGACACTAGTCCCCGAAGCTGCCGAGGTTCCCCAGTCATAACTGTGGAGCCTTGACAGGTTCAACATACCTTTCTTCATTATGCCCCGGCGATCAGATTTATATGCCGGCACATCTGCACATATCCCGGCCTCTGTTCCTGTTCCAAAACTTATTCCGGCCGGTCCCGAGGGTATTCCGGACGGAACATATACATCGGGCAATTAATCCGACATATAGACGAGTCTTCCTCGAGAAGCCATGTCTGACAGCTTTGCATCGAAACTTGTAACTGCCCTGCCACCTCGAACGGTCACCCACGATGCGACGGTTCACAGTGCAGCAGTTACTTCTTGCCATCATTGCGTCATGGCACGGTTACAGGAACCGCCGCCCCACTCTGTGCCGCCACGTGGTGCCTCGCCGCAGAAACGGTCGGGGGAGTGGAGCACTATCCTCCCCACGACCCCCACGACCGGCCTCCTCGGTATAAATACGGGGTGGGGGTAACTTATTCTTTTTACCCCCGCCACAGCGCCTTCTTCCTCAGATCCTCTGCCCCTCGCGCTTCGCCGCCGGACCAAGAAACCGAGAAGGGAAGCTGCCGCCGTCGTCCACCTGCCCGCCGGCGCCTCCGCTTGCCGACGTCCAGCGTCATCGTCGACGACGCCACCGCCGCCTCTTCTCCCCGCAATCTTGCAGGGAGATTGGATCTTCCTCTGCACACTTGCCGCCGCCGCTCCATTGCCGTAGGCCAAGCTCCGGTGAGTTCCTCTTCCTCTGTTCTTCCTTTCCCTGCTCTTCTGCAACTAGGCTGCGGTAGCCTCACTGGTTTGTATCCATGGTAGTTCCTTTGCTGGATATTTCGTTGCTTCGATTAGCATTGCTAGCAGTGTTTCGTAACAGCTCACAGGTGTTCTTCCGCAGAAATTATATCCCTGATTATTTCCGATTTTAACTGCCTCGGTAGATCTTCTATTCCTGCTAACATCTGTGAGAGTGGTATGCCGGAGAGACTAACCTCCCTCTTTTCTCCGGCCTTGATAGGAATAACATCACGGGACTCCGGCTCTCACGCCTTATCCCGGCCACTAAGATGGCATCTTCAAGCATGACGGCTACCTCGGCCCGAGCCCAAGGACGCTCCGGCTGGGAGGGGTCGGAGGTTACTCCTGCCGACATATCCTGGGTCACCTCCACCAGGAGAGTCCCGGAGGGCGTAGCATGCCGGCTACCAGCGGGAGAAACTGTGCCGGCACCTGAACCCGGCGAACGCGTCGTCTTCATCGCCCACTTCGAGCGGGGCTTCGGTCTGCCGGTATCGGACTTCTTCCGGGACTTCCTCAACACCTATGATCTTCAACCTCATCATATCCCGGCCAATGCCGTGATGATCCTATCCGCCTTCGCTGCTTTTTGCGAGGGCTATGCCGGCATAGAGGCCCTTACTCAAGGCTGGGCGAAGTACTTCCAACTGCGGAAGCAAGTCGTCCAAGAGCCGCCCCGGAGCAAGGACGACCCGCCGGAGACGGCCCAGGAAAAGAAGGACAGCCCCATGACCCTCTGCGGCGCGGCCACCATCATGTCCCGAAAGGGCTCGGACTTCCCCAAGGTGGAACTCCTGGAATCTTGCAAGAAGTGGCAGAAAAGCTTCTTCTACGTCAAGAACACCACCGACGAGGATCTGCTCAACCTGCCGCCATTTGTGGACGAGCCACCCTTGGCTATGACGAACTGGACCTATAACCCGAAGAACTCGGTGATGCCGGTGAATGCGCTTCACCGGGTTAAGGGCGAGCTCCTGGATGCCGGTCTTACTCCTCAAGACCTGGTGGCCTGCTATATAAGCCGGCGCGTCTCCCCTCTGCAGCGCCGGTCGCACAAGATCTGTCAGATGAGCGGGCCAATGGACCCCACCCGGCACTCCACACACGAGCTGACTCCGGCCGACATTCTGCGCCGGATTAAGGATGTCTGCAAGTCCTCTCAGGCCACTTTTGCCTGGGGGCTAGAACCATACAGCCGGGATAGGCCCGCCCCAACGGTAAACCATCTTATCCGATACATAAAGTCCATGTCCGGCACATAGATACTTAAGCCGACACATGTCTATTTGCCGACACATATCATATTGATCCGACATACCTCTTCCACCGGCATATTTCCTTGTCTGAATACTTGACTTTGCTGTTTATACAGAAATTCAGCTTCCAAACCATGGAGAACTCCCGGATCAAGATCGCGGCGGACCGCACCGTTGCGGATGTTGAAGATCCGGATCATTGGGATAAGCTTCCCAGGAGCACCCGTGCTGCAGCTGCCATGGGTAAGGGCTCTTCATCCCGGCATTATACTCAAGACCGGGGTGAGATTGATTCTGACGAGGAGATCTTGCTGTACTATGACCCGATGCCACTTGCGTACGCCTTTCTAGAAACACCTATTGCTCACGAGTTTCCAATGCCGTCCTCAGCTATCCCGGACGATATGGTTCTCGACGCCGCCCCTCTGAACCAGGGACCTCCTTCCACCGGCGGACGTGCCGGCCGGAAGCGAGGGGTGAAGCCCCAGCCCGACACACCTCAGAGGTCGAAAAGGCAGAAGGTCGGCGTGCCCAAACAGAAGAAACAGAGGCCTGTTGCTTCGGGGTAAATTTCCTTTTCTTTGCATTTCCTCCGACATATCTCTTGTTTGTATTACTGACTTGGTGTTTTCTCTCTTTCAGTGCTCCTCTTGAGCCGGAACAAGCTTCTGGCTTGAGCGGCGACCCGAAGGTTACCAAGCCCGCTGCCCCTGCTACCTCCGACATACCCTCTGCCAGCCACACGACCTCCCCGGCGCCGGCATCTTCGCCTGCGCCTGAGAAGACCACCTCCCCGGCGAAGGACGTTCCTCCGCCGGAACAAGACACCTCTGCCCCCGACGTCCACATGGACTCGGGGGCTCAACAGGAACCTCCGGCTCCTGATGTCCACATGGACACAGGAGCCCACCAAGAAGCACCAGACTCCGGCGCGCCCACCGGCGACGCCGGCACAACTGAAAACGCCAGAGCAGACATCAAGGGTAAAGGCCCTTTAGTGCCGGAAGTCCGGACTATTCCGGATCCTGCCTCTGCTGGCCAAGATGCACCGGCCGCGCCGGAACAGCCCGCACCCGAGACTCCTTCAGCTGACAAGACCCCAGCACCGGCCAAGACCACTGCACCGGCCAAGATCACTGCACCGGCCAAGTCCACTGCCCCGGCCAAGACCACTGCACCGGCCAAGTCCACTGCCCCGGCCAAGACCACTGCACCGGCCAAGTCCGGCACGTTGAAGATTCAGCCGGCCAAGTCCGGCACACCATCTGCCGCAACTGCTCCTCCTAAGGCAGCGTTCCGGACCAGCTCTGCTCTGGCCCTGCATCTTGGCAGGGCAGCAGCCCGGCCGGGGTACCGGACCAGCTTCTTCGACACCCCAGAACTCGAGGGCCTCGTCCCTCTTGCGACGAAAAGTGATCAGAGCCTCGGCTCTCTTAAGGAGCAGTGCATCAAATGGAACGACGCCAGCAACATGGACACTGCGGACTCAAGGAGCAAGAAGCTGGCCGAAGCCAAGACCAGTGGCGACCCAAGCGACTTCCTGGCAGCGAAGCCCATACCGATCGCCAGCGAGCTCCTCAGCATCCAGCAAAGACTTCACAAGTTGGCCTCTGCCACCAACGTAAGTCCTCTCTATTCACACACATATCCCCAGTCCCCGAAAATGTCGGCTGTCCGGGATATGGACATCCGGGATTTTCTCATAGTCCTTTAGCTAGCTTCTTTTGAATTAACTGCCGACATATGAGCTCGATCCGAGCTTCAAATCCTAGTCACCGAGGGCCGGGATAGGTGCGCAGCACCTGTGCCGGGTCTTTAACAATTTCACATCTCTATTATCTTTCAAATCCTCTTGACCGGGATATAAGCTCGATTCGAGCTTCAAATCCTAGTCACCGAGAGCCGGGATAGGTGCGCAGCACCTGTGCCGGGTCTTTAAAAGAATGATCACTTGATAAAATCTTCACTTTAATTATCATGTCAAATTTCTCTGCTGACATTTCAAATCCCGGCATTTTTGCAGCGCATGAACAACACCCGGGCCGACATGTTCCATGAGTTGGTGTGCGAGCACCGGAAGCTATCTGACGCACACAGCAAGCTTCAGCAGGAGCTGTCCCAGAAAGGTAATCTTTGCCGACATACTGCTGTATGCCGGATATCTTTCCTCTCTTTACTTTGCAATGCTTACTCTTGCCGACACGTAACCTTGTGCCGACATTCTTCAGCTGGTGCCGAAGCGCAAGTCACCGAGCTTCTCAAGAGGGTGAAAGAGCTTACTGGTATGCCGGATCCTGCTGTTACCCGGATAGCTACTTTATACTTCAAATCCTTTACTCTTTGTCACTGTTTTCTTTCTTCAAATCCTTTTAACTTGAAATCTTTGCAGATGAGAAGGCTGCACTGGAGGCACGCCACCAGGATTGTGTGTCCTCGGTGGATGTGGCCAAGCAACTGGACGACCGGGATGCCGGTCACAAGGCCGAGGTTGAGCAGTTGAAGGGCCGGATCACCGAGCTGCTGGACGAAAAGGAACAGAGGGAGGGCCTACTGAAGAAAACCCAGACCCTGCTTGTTACCTCCGAGACTGATGCCTCCAACGCCCACGCTGAACTGGATAGCCTGAAGGAGCAGGCCACCAAATGGGAGGTTACAGTTGCACAGCTGAATGCCGACCTTGCCCGTAAGCTTCAAATCCTTTCCCCTTTTATCCTTTCCGACATAGTGTAATCTTTTTCGGCATAGCATCTATGCCGACATATTTTCCTTTTGCTAACATTGTTTCTATTCTGCAGGCATGTTTCCCGCTTCCGTCGCTGACGTTGAGAGGGCTTTGCAGTTGGACCGAGAAAACCGGGGTGTTCCGGTTGACTCGCCCAACTGGGACATGTCGGAGCAGCTGCTGGCCCTGCAGTCCCGGAAGGAGGCCATGACCCTTTACACTGAAGAGCTCTTCTACGGCGCCCAGGAGGCATTCTCTGCCCTCTGGCCGGGACAAAGGACTCCCACTGACCCGGTTGACCTCGGCAACGACCTGCAGCTTGCCAAGGTTCGCCTCCGGGAGTGGCGAGATTCCGGCGCGAGGGTTGGAGCTGACGAAGCCCTCAGCTACTTCTTGTCTTGGTATGAAAAGGCAGACTTGGAGACTTTGCGCACCGTGCGCGAAGGATCCATCTGGACCACGGATCCGGATCATATCCGTCGCCGCAAGGAGTTGGCCCATAGTTATGTGGACTATGCCGACACCGACAAATTCGTCCGGGACATCCGCGAGCCGGAGAAGAATGACGATGCCGGGACATCTGCTGCTGCTGAGGGTTCCGACTCCAGCCAAGATGAAGATGAAGCTGAGGAAGCCGACACTGAAGCTCCGGAACAGGCATCTGCCCCGGGCGGAGGCGACGGCTCCATTCCATCTGCTGGGTCCGGCACACCTGAGGCCGACATCTCGACTGCTACTGCTCCACCTGCTGGCGGCCCCGCGTCTGCCCCTTGAATCTTTGCACCAAAAACACTTTAAGCTTTATCAGATCCCCGGTATGCCGGGTGCAGATGTAATATACACGTTTAATTTCCTTTGGTTTGCTTCCTGAACAAGTTTTATCTTGGTTTGCTTGTTACTAATGCCGGATCATCTTTTGGCTAAGTCACCGAGTTGTTTTCCTGTTTCCTCAATTTCACAACCTTGGCTACTTGTCTACCTTAATTGGCTTTCGACGTATGAGTCTCAAGGTTGCTTCCTCGAACATACAGTACTTTAACTTTGAGACTTAGACTTCAAATCATCCGACACTTTAAATTTTAACTTTAGCTTTAACGAAAATGTCGGTTCGCTTGCTTTGTATTTCCTTAGCCGTTTTCCATGTGTAGACAATCTCCGGCATCTACTCTTGCTAGCCATGAAGCCGGGTTTCGGACAGCAGCTGAGTCGAAGAGTGGCCTTTGGTGCCGACACATTACTAGGCCGACATAGGAAACATTCAAATAAAGCCAGCCGGCATATAACAAAAAACTGTAAATAAACAACAAATATACCTCGGAGCTAGTTACCCGGCTTCTTCGGGATGCCGGTATTTCATTCATTAGTCTTGTGCCGGCACAACACGCCGGCATACAAAGGAAAATATGGAAATACATACATTGTGTTGCTCAGGAGTAAAAGGGGCGCAGTAGAGCTATGTTCCATGGCCTCTTGGTTTCTTCTCCGGACCTGTCCGCCTTATTCTTCTTGGGGTCCTGCGCATCTATAAGATAATAGGCATCATTGTGCAGAGCTCTGCTCACAATGAATGGCCCCTCCCATGGAGGAGTTAACTTATGCCGGCCTTCTGTTCCTTGCTTTAGCCGGAGTACTAGATCTCCCTCTTGAAATCTCCTTGGATTTACCTTCTGCGCATGATAGCGTCTGAGGTTCTGCTGATATACTGCTGTTCTTGACAGAGTTATTTCCCTTGCTTCCTCTAGCAGATCAACATCATTTTCTCTGGCTTCTTTAGCCTCTTCCTCAGTATATAGCACTATTCTTGGTGCATCATGTATTACATCTGTTGGAAGCACAGCTTCTGCTCCATACACCAGGAAAAAATGGTGTGTAGCCTGTTGATCTATTCGGAGTTGTTCTTAAACTCCACAGCACTGCTGGCAGCTCATCTAGCCAACATCCCGGAGTTTTCTCCAGGGGCTCTATCAGCCGGGGTTTTATGCCGGATAATACTAGCCCATTCGATCTCTCTACTTGGCCATTGGCACAAGGGTGGGCAACCGACGCAACGTCCAGCCGGATTCCCACCTCCTCACAAAATCTGGCAAATGGCCCTTGGGCAAAGTTTGACCCATTGTCAGTGATGATGCTATGAGGAACACCATATCTCAAGATTATATCCTTTAAGAATTTCACTGCTGTGTGACCATCACACTTGCTTATGGGCTTCACTTCAATCCACTTGGTGAACTTGTCCACCATGACCAGGATATGGGTCATTTTCCCTCTGGCCGGCTTAAAAGCCCCGACCATATCCAGGCCCCAAACAGCAAAGGGCCAGGTTATTGGGATAGTTTTCAGGGCAGATGCCGGCTGATGAATCTGGTGGGCATATCTTTGACACCCATTACATTTCCGGACCAAGTTTTCTGCCTCTTGCAGTGCCGTTGGCCAATAAAAGCCATGCCGGAATACCTTTGCCACCAATGCCCTGGACGAAGCATGGTGACCACACTCCCCCTGGTGAATTTCCCGGAGCATCTCCAGACCCTCCGCAGCTTCGACACATCTCTGCAATACTCCGGTGGTACTTCTCTTGTATATTTCTTTGTTGATGATGGTATACGCTTTGGATCTCCTTATAACCCGGCGGGCCTCGGTTTCATCCGCCGGCACTTGACCATCCACCATGAAGTTCATGATAGGACGTGCCCATGAGGGCACTTCCCTGACAGTGAACACTGCCTGATCTATTTCCATCATTTCGACCGACACATAATCGATCTCCATGGGCTGCGAAGTCCCCGGGACTGAAGAATCAGTCCCCGGGTATGCCGGAGCAGTCCCCGGGTATACCGGCACAACCTCTTGGCACATTTTACCCTTGCCTTTAGTTTTGCTCCGGAATACTGTACTAACAGCATATGCCGGCCCAGTCCCCGGGACTGAGGAAACAGTCCCCGGGTTATCCGTCTTGGCTCCGGCATCTATCTCCATTGGAACTGCTTCGTCTGGACCTGGCGGGACATAAATGGAGGATGACTCCGGCGAGGGTTTGATCGATGGCTTCCTCAGATGCTCCAGCGAAATGCCGGGTGGGATTGAATCTCGGGAAGACCCCAGCTTGGATAATGCATCGGCTGCATCGTTCTGAGCCCGGAGAACGTGCCGGAACTCACAACCTTCAAAGTAACCACTTAACTGCTGCACTAGGAAACGGTATGATGCCATGTTAGCATCATGCGCGTCCCATATGCCGGAACACTGCTGAATCACTAAGTCAGAATCCCCGAAGCACATAATCCGGCGAATTCCTATGTCCTTAGACACCTTCAGGCCATGCACAAGTGCCTCATATTCCGCCACATTATTTGATGCTGCAAAGTGAATCTGCAGGACGTATCTCAGCTGGTCATTCTTTGGTGAACTGAGAACTATGCCGGCACCCAAGCCATGGATTGTCTTGGACCCATCGAAATGCATCCTCCAATAATTGGCATCTGGCAATGGTGGCTCATACTGTATCTCGGCCCAGTCAATAAAGAAATCAGCCAAGACCTGGGACTTGATTGTATCCCTCTTATCGTACTGCGGTGTATATGGTGAAAGCTCTATTGCCCACTTTGCTATCCGGCCGCTGGCATCTTTGTTGCCTATAATTTCCGAGATAGGGGCCTCGGCCACTACCCGGATTGGATGCTCTTGGAAGTAATGCTTGAGCTTCTTAGCCGCCATATAGACACCATAGGTCATCTTCTGATAGTGGGGGTAATTTTGCTTTGAGGTGGAGAGGACTTCACTCAGATAATATACCGGCCGCTGCACGGTTTTGCCTCCTTCCTCTCGCTCTACTACCACCACAGCACTGACAACTCGGTTGGTTGCCGCTATATAGAGCAACATTGGCTCCCGGGGCATCGGAGACGCTAATACCGGCGCTGTTGACAACAATTGTTTCAATTCCTTGAAAGCTGCATCTGCTTGCGTTGTCCAGACAAATGTGTCGGACTTTTTCATCAACTGATATAACGGCAGAGCTTTCTCTCCCAGCCGGCTTATGAAGCGGCTCAGGGATGCGAGGCACCCAGTGAACTTCTGTACTTCCCTCAAATCTGTCGGCGGCTTCATCCTTTCTATGGCACGAATCTTGCCGGGATTCACCTCAATACCCCGGCTGGAAACAAGGAAACCGAGCAACTTGCCCGCCGGCACACCAAAGGTGCACTTAGCCGGATTCAACTTCATCCGGAATCTCCTCAGGTTCCCAAAGGTTTCCCGGAGATCATCTATGAGAGTCTTGCTCTCCTTGGTTTTTATGACGATATCATCGACATATACCTGCACATTTTTATCTATCTGATCGTGCAAACACTTTTGCATACACCTTTGGTAAGTTGCGCCGGCATTTCTTAAACCGAACGGCATAGTGAGATAGCAATAAGCCCCGTACGGGGTAATAAAGGATGTCTTTATTTGATCTGGCTCAAACAAGGGGATCTGGTGGAAACCAGAATAGGCATCTACAAATGATAACAGTTCACATCCGGCTGTGGAATCAATCACTTGATCGATCCGAGGCAGCGGGAATGGATCTTTAGGACATGCCTTGTTCAAGTTGGTGTAATCAACACACATCCGCCATACTTTCACTATGGCGGGCTCGTCTTTCTTCTTTTCCACCAAAACCGGATTAGACACCCAATCCGGATGAAGTACTTCCTTGATAAAGCCAGAGGCTAAGAGCCTGGCCACTTCCTCCCATATGGCTTTCCTTCTATCGCCGGCATTCCGCCGGAGCGGCTGCTTCACTGGCTTAGCATCGGGTCTCACGTGCAATGCGTGCTCAGCCAGCTCCCTCGGCACACCTTGCAGGTCCGAAGTAGACCATGCAAAGATATCCCGATTCTCACGGAGGAAGCTGATGAGCTCGCTTTCCTATTTGGGATCCAAACTTGCCCCAACCAGGGCATGGCGCTCCGGGAAAGCTTCATCCA
Source organism: Dactylis glomerata (assembly GCA_007115705.1). Lineage (NCBI taxonomy): Eukaryota > Viridiplantae > Streptophyta > Magnoliopsida > Poales > Poaceae > Dactylis > Dactylis glomerata. Next base: position 223,828 of record QXEO01001459.1, read on the forward strand.
GCGGCACCTTTTTGACTTCCTTGCCTACTTGAAAAGAAGCACTGCCGCCGGGATTTGTCATGCCCGGCATATATTTGCCGGCCACGACCGTTTCAGCAATCTCCACTGCTCGCTTGAGCCTCTTCCTCTCCTCTGCAATGATCAGAGTCTCGGCCAGATTGGATCCGGCGGTGGCACATGCCATCGAACGCTTGTAATCACCAATGATGGTGATCACCCCTTTGGGTCCCGGCATCTTCATCTTCAGATACGCCACATGCGTAGAGGCCATGAATTTTGCCAGTGCCGGTCTACCCAGCAAAGCATGGTAGGGGCTCTCCAGATCAACCACCTCGAACATGAGGTTTTCCACCCTGCAGTTATCCCGGCTGCCAAACATGACATCCATCCGGATCTTGCCCATCGGCGCACACGAAAGTCCCGGCACAATGCCGTGGAACGTGGTCTTGCTTGGTTCCAGCATATTTTCCTTGATTCCCAGCTTCTCCATCGTATCTCGATACATGATGTTGATGCTGCTTCCATTATCAATGAGGACCTTGCTGAATCTTACGTTATTAGCCGGCCCGACGAATGTCGGATCCATCACCAGAGCATATCCGCCGGGATTTGGCATGATCCGGGGATGATCTGCCCTGTCCCAACCAACAGCCTGGTCAGACCAGTACATCAGCTTTGGCACAGCCGACATAACGGCATTCACCTCCAGACTCCGCCGGTACAAGCTCTGCTTGTCTGTTCTCTCGGTCTCAAAGACCATATAGCTCTGATCATACTCCTTGTACTCATTCCGGCCCGCTCCTGGGCCTCCGGCGTTATATTCCGGATTATAGCTCTGGTCAACTTGATTTACGCCGGCATTTCCGGCGTTGCTCTGATTCCCAGGATTAACCGGCCTAGGTGGGACTGCAATTGTATTGGCACCTGTCAACGGCGATGGAGCTGCCGGGACAGAGGGTCTAGCCGGTCCCCAGGGACCTGCACGACCTGCTAATATGTCGTCCAGCCACGAACAGTTCCTTGTCAAATGGTTTGCCGGCTTTCCCGGCTGGAATGTGTGAAACACACAAGGCTTGTCCATGGCAAGACCCACAGTATACTTCGGCCACTGCTTCTTCTGGCCGGCGGCTCCGCCGGCATTCTTGTTGGTCCAGACATTCTTCTTCTGGAACGGCTGTGCTTGCTGCTGCGGCTGCTGCTGAGGCTGCTGATAGTTCTCATATCTCGGACGCTGGCTACTGCCGGCGCCCCCTTGCTCTTCCTCCACAGCTGCAACTTGTGCTGCTCCGTACCGATAATCCGGCCGCTCATCTCTCCTCTTATTCCGGTTATCCGGGCGATAGTATTGCCCTGGTCTCCCGGCATTGCTGGTGTTCCCCTGGGTTTGCCCCTGTCCTTGTGAATCGAGACTGGGCTGCTTGGGATCTCCCAGAGCATAACTATCAGCGATCTTGATTGTTTCGGCCAGCGTGGCCGGCATTTGCCTCTGAAGCTTTTGCCACAGCATGGTGCCATGCTGGCACCCATGAGCGAACCACATGATGGCCTGCTGCTCATTGATTCCTTCGCAGGAATTGCGCAACGTGCACCACCTGGTCAGATAGTCACGGTCAGTCTCATTCACTCCTTGCCGGCAGTTAGCCAGCTGCTGCGGACGGTTGGGCCTCTTGTATGTACTGGTAAAGTTCGACACAAACTGCTCTTCGAAATCAATCCAGCCGTTGATACTCCCGGCCGGCAAATTATTCAGCCATATCCTGGCTGGACCTTCCAACATCTGCGGCACATATCGTACCGCCCATCTGAGGTTTCCTCCGGCGATGTTCACCGCTGTGGAGTAATCCTCCAACCAATCTTCCGGCTTCGTACTGCCATTATATGTCCTCGCGCCACGCGCGAGCTGGAAGAAGTAAGGCACCGGCTCCCCCATAATCCGGGGTCCGAAACACATAGGGCCCGGAGCTCCTTGTCTCTCCACCAACTCTGATTGGTGGAGCTTGTCCAGCTTGAAACGTGCATCATTGGCTTCCAAGGACCGAGGTCCAAGCCGGGATGCTATTGGGCCTGCGATCATCTGCTGCTGCTGCTCCGGCTGATGCTGCTCACTATGCCGGCCTTGCTGATGCTGCTGCTGATATCCCGCCCTGGCAAGGGCGGAATTGCCGTCATCCTCTCGATGTCCCGGATGGCCTGCACCCTGCTGCTGCGCTGCCCCTCCGGCGCCCTGTTGCTGACGTCGGGCTGCACTGTTACTCCGGCCACCAACGGCCGCTGCTGCTTCATGCCCGGCCGGCACACTCTGGCCGGGCTTCTTGCTGCCGACATACTTGTCAGCTTGGCCGACATTCTTCTGCACCATCGCCTGCTTTCCGGCGGCAGCCGGATCGTACACCTGGATCTGCTTGTCCCGGCGGCCAGAGGTCACACTTCCGGCACGCCGGGCGCTAGGATGCGGGGACGAGGCTTGGCCCCTCGACCTCGCACCGGCACCTCCCGCCGACACAATGTACTGGGATGCCCCGGCACCTGGGTTTGCCTTCTTAAAGGCCTCCTGCTGCTTTGTAGCTTCAGACAAAAGTTGGTTAAGCCGGGCTTGCTGCTCACGCAGTGCTTCGCCGGATAAACAAGATAAATCCTTAGCTACCTCGGCCGCTGCTCTAAGGTTCTTTACTGGCGAACTATAGACTACCTTAGGCACAGTACTAGTTGCAGTATGACTCTTATCTCTAGCATCTTTTCCTATCTCAGCATTAAGATTTCTGCCTCTAGTTCTAACCTCTTCTATCCGGCTAGGCCGGATTACTACAGGAGTAAAACCATGGGCTGCCTCATACTCACGGAGTTGCCGGTTAAACCGTTCGCGCTCCTGGTTCATGGCCAGGGCCTCGTCGACGAGGGCCTGACGAGATCCCTCCAGGACCTCCCTTGTCTGCTCCGGATCAACGCCGGATCGCACCGGCTCGAGAAGCCGGTCGATGATGGGAAGAAGAACCTCGCCCCTAGCCGGCACACCGGAAGTGCCGGCCAGGTTCTCCGCACGCTCCAACGGAGGACGCGCCGACCTCTTGACCTTCGGCGGCTCCGGAGGAGAAGCTCCGGCCGCTGCTGCTTTGCCGGCATCTTCCGCCGGCGGCACGGATGTGCCGGCCATCATCACCTCAGCCGACTCTACTGAGCGAGCGCTACGCCCAGCGTGAGCCAGCCGATGTGACGGAGGATCCGACGCCACCAGCACCTCCTTCCTGCAAATTCTCTCAGTTCCCACGTACACCTCGTGGGAACCGAAAGACATAATCCGGCCATCCCTGGGGAACGGCCGGCCACCGAGACAACCGGCGTTGTCACTGACGAAACTGAGCGAGCCTAGCCTCTGGACGAGGCCAGAGACCACGCGCACTCCCGAAGCTGCTATCACAGACCCCGTCCGAATGAACACTCCGCCCAGCATATCGATCTGATGCCCCACGGTGGGCGCCAAATGTCGTCGTGGTGAAACAACATATGCCATAGGATGGCTTAAATGGGGGCCGAACTAGATGCTGGAGGATTCGGGAGAGGGGAACGAGCTAAAAAGCACGACAGAAAGAGACACTGATCTACCCAGGTTCGGGGCTCTCGTAAGGAGATAACACCCCTACTCCTGCTCTACTGATTGTATATATGGGTCGATGTAGTACACAACAATGGTGCTTCCAAGCTCTCTGCTAGAGAAGGAAGATGAACTGCTAAGTGTAGGAGTACAGAGTGATCAATCTACCTTCAACCTTCCAACCTTCTTCCAGCGAACCACCAACCAACCTTCCAATGACCAACCTTCCAATGACCAACCTTCCAATGACCAACCTTCCCACCTTTTGCTAGGACTCCCTGTGCCACCTTATATAGTGGTGGCCAGGGTTACAACGGTCATACAAGACCACAAGACAAGGGCTACACTCC
>QXEO01001460.1:0-14286 GCA_007115705.1 Dactylis glomerata
TTCCCGGCCGGATTTTTGGGCCGGATTTTTCCAGAAGTGGGCCGGATTATCCGGCCGCCGGATTATCCGGTGCAAGTTTGGGGCGGATAGTCCGGCCCCTGGGGACTACAACGGATACATTTCGGGAAGGGGTATTTATACCCCCTCCTCTCTTCCTCCCCAGCTTGCTCGTCCTCATCAAGAACAAGACACTATTTGGAGCCAACCTCACCTCAAGATCTCCACCCTCAACCACCCAAAGTCTTAGATCTTTGGAGGATCGAAGGAGGAGATCCCGATCTACATCTCCACCGAAGGAATTTCTTTTTCCCCTCCTTTTGCTTGAGGGATTTACTCCTAGTGGTTCATTGGAAACACTAGGTGGTTTGATTCGAGTTTTTCTCTAGTCTTTGTGGATTCTAGCCTCCGTGGCTTTCTTGGGAGCCTCCAATTCAGTTGTGGATGTGTGCCCCAATCTCCGTGTAAGGGATTCGGTGAGTTCCCCCAATACCACCGCTTAGTGGAACGAGCTAGCCTCCGTGGCTTGCTCATCGGAGAATAAGGTGAGCCTCCGTGGCGTTGGTCGACTCCGTGTCACCACACCTCTCCAACGTAGACGTACTTCCCCTCAAAAGGAAGGAACTACGGGAATACATCCTTGTGTCTCCGGTCTCCGCTCCTTGTTATTTCTTACCCGAACTCGCTTACTTGCTTACTTGTTTACTGTTCACTTGCTTGCTTGCCACTTAGGAAATTCACCTAGTTGCACATCTAGAGAATTTACTTTGTGTCAAGCCTAAAATTGAAAAAGGTAAAATTTGTGTAGCGCCTATTCACCCCCCCCCCTCTAGTCGCCCGTGAGATCCCTTTCAATTGGTATCAGAGCCTAGTGCTCTTTGATTGGGCTTAACCGCCTAAGAGATCATGGGCGAAGAGGAGCCCGCCACTAAGGTGGATTTTAATAACATAATGACTCGCATGGATGCTATGATGGCAGCCATGGAAAGCCAAAAATCTCAACTTGATGCTCTCACTAGTGGAACATCAAGTACCACTCCACCAACTCCGGTTGACACCTCGGGTAAGGATAAGCCATCCTTAAGCGAGGAAGATCCGGAGAAGGATGGGAATGAGAACAACGAGGATCCCCCAAGAAAGATGACACCTCTCGGGACATAGCACGGAGGTTCCACATCCTACGAGCTATGTCTCCGGAAGGCACCTTCAAATGCCACACCTTGCCTCATGCGGCCCACCGCCACAACTTGATGCTTCTAGCTTTGCCAATTGGCAAGATAACATGCGCTCTCACATAAATTTCGTGTCTATTGAGCTTTGGAGGATCATTGAGCAGGGTTATCATCCAACTTCCAAGGACTTGACCAACTTGCTACCTTGGGAGCAAATCGACAAGCAGCTCAATGCCTCCGCCTTGCACCTCATTCACATGTCTCTCTCCGAGAAGGACAAGGCGTTTGTTCGCAACATCTCTTCCGCCAAGGAAGCTTGGGATGCTCTCACCAACCTCTTCATCGGCAATGAGAGCATTCAAGAGTCCAAGTTTGATGAGGCATCTAATGAAGCGGACAACTTTGCTATGCTTGATGGTGAATCACCCGAAGAACTTCATCGGCGTCTCTCTGCACTCCAAGTGAAGCTAGTCGACCTCGGCTCCACTCAATGTGATGGGAGATGGATGAAGAGGAAATTTGTCCAAGCCCTCTTGCCCTTCTTCAAGGATACGATGAACTCAATCAAGGGAGATGCCAACTTTAGGAAGATGACCGCTCATGACATCTTGCAAGAGATTGTGGCAAGGAAGATCTCCGAGAAGAATGCGGATGATGCTCTAGCTCGTGCACGTGGTGTGCGTGCACCCAACCTTGCTTTGAAGGCAAAAGTCTCTCTTCATGAAGAAGCAAGTTTTATGGAAGAGGAAGAGTCTATGAGTGGAAGTCCCGAAGACATGAAGTATGCTCATGCCGAACACATGGCTCTTGCTCAACGGGCTTTCATGAAGAAGTGGAAGTCATCAAGTCCCTCCAAACCTAAGGCCACAAGTAGAGTGAGAACATGCTACAATTGTGGTAATTAACACCACTTCATCGCGGATTGTCCTTATGAAAGAGTGGAAGATCACAATGGAAGACTCATTCGCAAGGAGATGAAGGCCAAGTCTTACCCACCAAGGAACTTTGATAAGAAGAAAGCCGTTCCAATACATGCCTTGACGACTCAAGAAGAATACCCATCCGGTGATGATGCAAGTGATGATGAAGAAGTAGGAAGGGCCGCCATCGCCATCGCCAAGCCTATCTCTTCACCATCCCTCTTCGCTTTCGCAAACGAGTCCAAGCGCTCTAACTCCAAGGGAACATGTCTAATGGCTCACGCTACAAAGGTATCACCGACTTTCACACCCATCATACCTAGAAGCTTATCTTTGATGGATTGTGTTGATACTAGTAGTGATAAGGATGAGCCTAATGAATTTGACACCTTCATGTCAACCTTGCATGGGGAGACCAAAGCTCAATTTGAGATTCTCCTAAATCAATATAATGAGTCTCTTCAACTTAATGATAAAAATGAGGAACGCATCTTTGAGCTAGAAGGGCATGCTCGTGAGTATGCCGATGAAATTGCAACCCTCAATCAATCTCTTGAGGTTGAGCAAGATCTAAGGATGGCACTTGAGGCATCCAAGTTAGGTCTTGAAGAGTCCTATAACTTGGACATTGCTAGGCTTAAGAATGATCGTGATATTGCTCAATCAGTTGCTAATGAACTTAGGTTGCAAAATAAGAAACTAAATCTTATGATTGCTAAAGAAGCAACCAAGTTATCTTCTAGCACCTTTGTTGCAAGTACTTGTTACACTAACCCTCTTTATGAGAAAGATGCTCCCAAAGGTGACACAAGGCTTGATGAGCTTTTGAGTGCTCAAAAGCAACATGGTGACAAGACCGGGCTTGGTTTCACTCCCAAGTCTAAAAAGAAGACGAACAAGAAGAAGAACAACAAGAAGACGCAATTTCTTGTGCCGACTCCTCCTCCTAAGAAGCACATCCCAAATGACATATGCTTTGACGAGGATGGAAATGTTTATGAGGAGGAGGGGGAGCTCGTGAGGGAGGTGGTTGGGAATGCCAAGAGGGCAATGCCCAATCACAACGACTTTGCGGGAAAATATAACCCCTCTTATGTTCTTCGACGTGCTTATGATGGACATGTTTATGCTAAATTTGTTGGCTCACCTAATGAACGCATTGCTTGGTCTATTTGGGTTCCTAAGACCCTTGTCACTAACAAAAGAGGACCCATTGAAAATGGGTACCTAAAAACAAAGCTTGACTTTTGTAGGGCTTTGCTTCCGGTGCGGGACAATGGATAATTGATAGCGGTGCTACCAATCATATGTTCGGAAGCAAAGAGTTGGTGAAGGAGCTTCGCACCGGTTCATCTAGTGCAGGCTACGTCACCTATGGAGATTCCTCAAGGTCAAAGGTATTGGGTCTTGGTAAAGTTGTTATATCTCAAGATGTTACCGTGGAGAATGTCATGCTCGTTGAGTCTCTCTCTTACAATTTACTTTCCGTAGCTCAACTTGCCGATATGGGCTTTGCAACTTTCTTTGATGTTGGGATTGTGGTTCTTTTGTGGAGCAAGTCTCTTGAAGTAGCTTTTGTTGGGCATGTTGAAAACGGCTTATATGTGATTGACTTCTCGGAGAAGGTCACTAAAGCCGCCACTTGCCTAATGGCTAAAGTTGACGTGGGATGGCTATGGCATCGCCGGCTAGGCCACGTCAATATGAGAACTTTGCAAAGACTCCACAAAGGTAACCACATCCTAGGACTAACCGATCTAACCTTTGCCAAAGATCGTGTGTGTAGAGCTTGCATTGAAGGAAAGATGCATGAACTTCCTCATCCTAGCAAGACGATCATTTCTTCTAAGAGGGTCTTAGAGCTCCTTCACATGGATCTCTTTGGCCCTCCATCTCATGCAAGTCTAGGAGGGAAGAAGTATTGCTTGGTGATTGTTGATGACTACTCAAGATATACTTGGGTCTACTTCTTCAAGCACAAATACGAGACCCAACAAACCGTCAAGGACTTCATCAAGGAAGTGGAACGTCAATATGGGCAAGATATCCTGATGATTCGGAGTGATAACGGGACGGAGTTCAAGAACTACACCGTCAACGAATTCTTGAGTGATGAGGGAATTCAACATCAATACTCCTCTCCCTACACTCCACAACAAAATGGTGTAGCCGAGCGGAAGAACCGGACCTTGATGGACATGGCAAGGACAATGTTAGCGGAGTTTAAGTCTCCGTATAACTTTTGGGCCGAAGCCATCAATACCGCTTGTCATGCTTCCAACCGGCTATATCTTCGCAAGGGCTTGAACAAGACTCCTTATGAGATCCTCACCGGCAACAAGCCTAACATCAAATACTTTCGAGTATTCGGTTGTAAGTGCTTCTATCTTAGAAAGGGTGTTCATTTGTCCAAGTTTGATTCTAAAGCTCTTGAGGGTATCTTTGTTGGTTATGCCGCCGAATCTCATGCTTTTAGAATCTTTGACAAAGAGTCCGCTCGTGTTGTTGAAGTTTCTAACGTGAGATTCGACGAGAATGATGGCTCCCGTGTGGAGCAAAGTGGTGTTTGTGATGTAGGTGACGAAATACCTCCTCAAGCCATAAGAAGAATGGGTGTGGGTCATCTCATACCCATTGAGGGACACCTTTTGGCGGAAGGAGAAGGACTATGCTCTACTCAAGTGGAGCCTTCACCTTCACAAGCTCCACAAGCTCCTCAAGGACCGATTGATGCTAACCAAAGACAAGCATTAGACCCTCATTCAAGCGAGCAAGGCCAAGATCAAGACCAAGAGGACGATGTTGATTCCTCACCAATGGTAGATCAAGGACAAGCTCAAGATGTTGAGCATGCTCATGATGTTGAGCAAGCTCAAGTTGAAGGTCAAGGCGAGGACCAAAATAGTGGTGATGACCAAGTGGCTTCTCAAGAGTCTTTTGAAGAAGCTCAAGCTCGCCGTGCAAGGAAAGTGGAAGAAGCTCTTCGCAAAGGGAGTCATACCTTGGATAGTGTGATTGGAAGTGTGAGAAAAGGGTGTCCACAAGGAGACAACTAGCCAACTTTAGCATCCATCATGCCTTCGTCTCTTGTGTGGAACCTCAAAAGGTGTTTGAGGCACTTGAAGACCCGGATTGGGTGGAAGCCATGCACGAAGAACTCAACAACTTCAAGCGCAATGAAGTTTGGACATTGGTGGAGAAGCCCAAGGAGTGCCGCAATGTCATTGGAACCAAGTGGGTGTTCAAGAACAAACAAGATGCCAATGGGATTGTCGTGAGGAACAAGGCACGGTTGGTTGCTCAAGGATACTCTCAAGTGGAAGGAATCGACTATGGGGAGACCTACGCTCCCGTGGCTCGTCTCGAGTCAATCCGTATCCTTCTTGCTTATGCTTCTCACTTCAACTTTAAGTTATATCAAATGGATGTGAAGAGTGCCTTTCTCGACGGTCCTCTACATGAATTGGTCTATGTGAAGCAACCCCCGGGGTTTGAAGATCCCCATTTCCCGACCCATGTCTACAAACTCGATAAGGCGCTTTATGGCCTTAAACAAGCCCCACGCGCGTGGTACGAGCACCTTAAGGAGTTGTTGTTAGACCGTGGGTTTGAAATTGGGCTCATCGACCCAACTCTCTTTACTAAGAAAGTCAATGGGGAGCTTTTCATATGCCAAATTTATGTAGACGATATTATTTTTGGCTCTTCTAACAAGCTCTTCAATGATGAATTTGCAAAGCTAATGACAGACAAATTCGAGATGTCCATGATGGGAGAGTTGAAATTCTTTCTTGGCTTTGAGATTCGGCAATTGCGAGGAGGGACATTCATCAATCAAGCCAAGTACATCCAAGACATGCTCAAGAAATTCAACATGGATTCCGGAGTTAAAGGAGCTAAAACCCCCATGCCGACAAAGGTTACTCTTGATCTCGATCCTAGTGGTAAGGAAGTGGATCAAAAGCTTTACCGTTCGATGATTGGCTCGCTTCTTTACCTTTGCGCATCTAGACCCGATATCATGCTTAGTGTGGGAATTTGTGCACATTTTCAAGCCGCCCCAAAGGAAAGCCATTTAATGGCCGTGAAAAGAATCTTCCGATATTTGATTCATACTCCAACTTTCGGCCTTTGGTACCCGAAGGGATCAAGCTTCGAGCTTGTTGGGTACACGGACTCGGATTGGGCGGGAGACAAAGTGGACAGGAAGTCAACTTCCGGGACTTGCCAACTTCTTGGTAGGTCCTTGGTTAGTTGGTCCTCCAAGAAGCAAAATTGTGTGTCTCTCTCCACCGCCGAGGCCGAGTATGTGTCCGCGGCAAGTGGTTGTGCTCAACTCCTTTGGATGCGGCAAACGTTGAAGGACTATGGGGTTCATTGCGACAAGGTTCCACTCTTATGCGACAACGAGAGTGCCATCAAGATCGCTCATAATCCGGTTCAACACAACAAGATGAAGCACATTGAGATCCGGCATCACTTCATCCGGGACCATGTCAATCGAGGTGATATTAACTTGTCTTATGTAGGTACAAATGATCAACTCGCCGACATCTTCACGAAGCCCCTTGATGAAGCAAGATTCCGAGAGTTGAGGCATGAATTGAATATCATTGATTCTTGCAATGTGGCTTGTTAGTGTGCACTCATTCCCATACGATAGCACGTGTTCTACTCTAGATGTGGGCATGGACATAGGGGGAGTGCGGTCCTAATTCATTGGGCTATCCCTCCCCCCATTATGCCGATAGTAATGCAATCATTCTCTTAATATCATTTTGTGATATGTGAGCTTCAATGATGAGTATTGGTTATGGACCCAAGATACATCTTCGCGGTTCAATGCCAAAACACTCATATATGGTGGCTTCGGCCACCGACCTCTTCTTTTGAAGGGTTCATTCCTTGAAAATCTTTTGTGTTTGGTTTTTCCTTGGTTTTGCTTTTTTCTTGGTATGGGAAGGCACTTGGGTTGGTCTTTCGATGTTTTCTTGCGTTTTTGCAACTCCAAGTGCCGAGAACCACTCCCTGTTTGCTTTCTAACCTAAGCCCATCTCATCCCTAAACATTCTCTCCATGCACACAAGTTCAGTTTCCTGCCACAAATTTCCTGAGCAAAAGGAGTTCCAGGCCGGATTATCCGGGCCACTTCTAGGCCGGATTATCCGGGGGCCGGAATATCTGGTCCAAGTTTGGGCCGGATAATCCGGTCCGGCGGTCAGTCCATATAAAAAGGGGGGCGCGGGGTGAACTGGCCACTTTGGCAGTTCTTCCACCTCCGCACCCCCTCTCTCTCCACCGCCGCCACCTGCTCCTCCTCTTGCTCGCCGGCGCCTCCCCGGCCGCCGGATCCGGCCGATCTTCAAGGCTTGTGTTCTCCTTCTTCTCGGGAACAAGTTCCTCCAAGCAGTTCCTCCAATGGATGAGGGTAAATTTCGCATCTCCTAGCCCTAGTGGTGAAGTTCTTGTGAGATTTATTTTGCCTAGTTCTTGGAGTCTAGTTGTTCCCTTTGATCTCTCCTTTGGCCTTGTGGTATACTTTAGTGATTCACCTAGCCGATCTACGGTTTTGACTTGTTAGGGCAAGATTTGAGAAGATTTCGCCAGGGGGCGGATTATCCGGCCCAGTTTTGGACCGGATAATCCGGCCTGGTATATGCTGTCTTATTTTCTCTTCTCTTGTCCATCAATGTCATGCGTTCCTCTGCTATGTTCATCAATCTAGTGTATGTTCCTGGAACTTGTGTGCATCCTCATCACCATGCTTCCTACTTATTCTCTTCACAGGTGCCGGTCCGGCCAAGAGGAGACGTCCTCGCTACCTCTATTACAATGAAGATGGTATTTTGGAAGATGAGGTGTCCATCCGGACAAAACAGCGTGCTGCGGTCCGGAAAGTCAAGGCAGCCAAGGATGCTAAGGCAGCTGAGAGAACTGCTAAGAGGACTGCTCGAGCCAACAAAGGAAAGGAACCTCGTGTCAACTACAAGCAAATGAGTCAGATTTCCTACTCAGCTCTGAGGCAGAAAGATTGGTATGCCAATCAGCAGAGGGCAACTCACATTGAAGACCGACGTTTCTGGTGTCCAGAGCAGCTGTACATCTTTCAGGATATCTTTGCTCCCATGAGTAAGCCTATTCGTCCGATGCAACCCATTGATCTCACTTTCCTGAAGTCAAAGGAGTACTTTGTTCCAGCTGTCCAGGTTGTGGAGAGGCTAGGCCTCACTGGTTTGTTGTCTGTTCAGTGTGATTATGATCCTCAGCTCATAGTGCAGTTTTATGCTACCTTGGCTTTTGAAGCTGATGAGGCCAAGACTTTCAAGTGGATGACCGGGACTCATTTCTGTCAGTCTTCCTTCGTTCGGTTTGCTTCTCTGTTGGGCTTCCCTTTTAATGGCCCGACGAATCCTGTTGGTCACCGGGTTCACACTCTGCTTCCAGTCGACAAGAATCTGCTTTGTGACCTATATGAACCTGGTGGTGTTCCTGGTCAAGTTGCTGGTCTGAGGTCTCCGTATGATCTTCTTGTGCGTATCTTCAGGGAGAACATTGCTCCAAGTGGAGGGAACAATGATGCTATTAGGAGCTCCTTGGTGGATCTCCTTATCTTTTCTCATACTTGTGCCACGTCTACCGACCCGGATGAAGATTTCTCTCTTGATGTGATGGATTTTATCTTCAACGAGATGTACGATGCTATGGTCAGCAGGGGTTCTCTTCCGTACGCTCCTTTCATCATGAAGCTTATCATTGACACTTGCAAAGGTCAGGATTTCAGCAGTCAGTGTGTGTCTCACAAGGTCAAGAAGCTCTATGTGAAGCAGAACAAGCCAGCTCCAGCTCCCATTGGTCCCGATTCCTTCATGAGAGATGCTCGTTCTAGTGTGCCAAGTGGCAAGTTTGTGTCCAAGGATGTGCCCAAGAGAGTGAAGAAATTGAGCTGGTTTCAGAAGCATGTTCTTTGCATGAAGGTGGAGATACATCGTGAGAACTATGATGCCTATTGTGAGCGCAAGACCATCCTTGATACTCAGCGTGAGATTCTTCATAAGCTCAGTGGGGACCAAGCTGCTTTGTCTCCTCCTGCCCCTCCCATTGCCTACAACAAGTGGCACTCCGAGACCTATGATTGGGGCGCGTTGGAGAAGGCTCTCTATGTTGGTCGCACCACTCGTGTTGGTGATGATGATGAAGATGAAGATGAAGATGAAGATGAAGAGGAAGAGGAAGAGGATATGGAAGAGGATGAGGAAGGAGAGTTTGAAGAGGATGATGAAGAGGAGGAGGACTATGAGGAGGACGAGGACGACGACGACTTTGAGTGACTTCTTGGGGCGTGTAGTATGCTCTTGTCCCTTTTTGGTGTCTTGATGCCAAAGGGGGAGAAGTTGTTCTAGTAGGACTTCTCGTTGGGAATTTGCTTTGGTGGGAGCTGCTTTTCAGTTTTCTTGCTTATGAACTTTTCGTCAGACTTAGTGTTATCGTGTGCTTGGTGAACTTTCTTTAGGTTTGAACTATTGTGTGTGGAACTTGTTTAAGTTTGTTTGCTAAATGTGTCTATGCTCATATTGTTATTGTCTTACTTGTTACATTGCTTATCTCTAGAGGGAGCTTCATTTGAACTTATGCATATCTGTAGGGGGAGCTCCCTTGCTTAATTGATCTTACTATTGTAAATCCTAGTGTTGTCATCTAACACCAAAAAGGGGGAGATTGTTAGGGCATTTTCTAGCCTCCCTAGTTTTGTGTGTTAGTTGACAACACCAGGACATTTTACCAATGCTTTTGTGCAGGAAGTTTGGCCGGATTTTTCGGCCGGATTTTTCCAAATCTGGGCCGGATAATCCGCCCCCCCCCCCCCCCCCGTGAAAATGGCTAAGGACCAGAAGCAATGAGATGCGCGTCACCCAGATTTTGGGGCGGATATTTCGGCCGGATTTTTCCAAATCTGGGCCGGATAATCCGCCCCCCCCCCCCGTGAAAATGGCTAAGGACCAGAAGCACCAAGATGCGCATCACCCAGATCTTGGGGCGGATATTTCGGCCGGATTTTTCCAAATCTGGGCCGGATAATCCGCCCCCCCTTGAAAATGGCTAAGGACCAGAAGCACCAAGATGCGCGTCACCCAGATCTTGGGGCGGATTTTTGGGCCGGATTTTTCTAGATCTGGGCCGGATAATCCGCCCCCCCGGTGAAACGACTAAGGACCAGAAGAAGAGCGATGCGCGTCACCCAGATTCCCGGCCGGATTTTTGGGCCGGATTTTTCCAGAAGTGGGCCAGATTATCCGGCCGCCGGATTATCCGGTGCAAGTTTGGGGCGGATAATTCGGCCCCTGGGGACTGCAATGGATACATTTCGGGAAGGGGTATTTATACCCCCTCCTCTCTTCCTCCCCAGCTTGCTCGTCCTCATCAAGAACAAGACACTATTTGGAGCCAACCTCACCTCAAGATCTCCACCCTCAACCACCCAAAGTCTTAGATCTTTGGAGGATCGAAGGAGGAGATCCCGATCTACATCTCCACCGAAGGAATTTCTTTTTCCCCTCCTTTTGCTTGAGGGATTTACTCCTAGTGGTTCATTGGAAACACTAGGTGGTTTGATTCGAGTTTTTCTCTAGTCTTTGTGGATTCTAGCCTCCGTGGCTTTCTTGGGAGCCTCCAATTCAGTTGTGGATGTGTGCCCCAATCTCCGTGTAAGGGATTCGGTGAGTTCCCCCAATACCACCGCTTAGTGGAACGAGCTAGCCTCCGTGGCTTGCTCATCGGAGAATAAGGTGAGCCTCCGTGAGATCCCTTTCAACAACCATCTAGCTACTACTATGGACCTGTAGTCCAAGGTAGACTACTCACACATCACTCCGGAGGCGACCATGGTGGTGGAGAAGGCCTTCGGCGGGGATTCCCCTCTCCGACAGGGTGTCGAGAAGAGCTCTTGGATCCTCCCGATCTCGATTCGACGACGGCGGCGGCTTGCAGTATGTTTCTGGGAAAAGCGATCCGTCCCTTAGGTTTTTTCCATCGAGGGGACTTTATAGGCGAAGGGGCATCGTCAGGAGGTGGACCAGGCAGGCCCACCATGGGTGGGCATGGCCAGGGGCTGGGCCGCGCCCCCCTGTGGTGTGGCCAGCCTCTGGCCCCCCTCCGTCTCATCTTCGGTCTTCGCGAAGCTTCGGTAAAAATAGGAGGTTCGGCTTTTGTTTCGTCCAATTCCGAGAATATTTCCTATGTAACTTTTCTGAAACACAAAACGGGAGAAAACAGGGAACTGGCACTGTGGCATCTTGTTAATAGGTTAGTTCCGGAAAATGCATAAAAACGCCACGAAGTGTAACAAAACTCAAAGTAAATGGTGTAAGAACAAGCATGGAGCATCAAAAATTATAGATACGTTTGAGACGTATCAAGCATCCCCAAGCTTAACTCCTGCTCGTCCTCGAGTAGGTAAGTGATAACAAAAGAATAATTTTTGAGGTGACATGCACCATCACAATCTTTATCATCAAAGTAAGCATTGAGTGCTGGGATCAAAAGAACTTAAAACATGAGCATAAAAGACATAATCTTGACAATAGAAACTTAGCAACCATGTTACAACATGAAAAGAAACACAAACGAAATATCATGAATAATGAAATAATGAAAGTCAAACGTGTGTTCAAATCATATGGAAAAACATAGAAATGGTTTTCAGCTTGTCCTTCATGGAATAGCAAAACATAAATACATAGGACACCTTCAAGTTTAAGAGGGCGACTAGATACAATAATTTAAGAACAAGTGAAACCATAATCATGAATCAATCAATGACAAACTTTGGGAATATGCACATTAAACTCAGAATGGCAACTATGCTCTCTTAGACAGTGCATAAAGGTAGAAGGTGGTGACTCAACATAAAAGTAAAAGAAAGGCCCTTCGCAGAGGGAAGCAGTGATTACAAGTTTTATAAACCTTCAAAAATTATGGTACTTACTAGCTTTGAGTTCTCATTGCCCCCATCATAGGCATCTTGAATGGTTAAAGTAAATGCAAGAGCGTTTTTGAGCATATGCTTGACAAATTATAAGTTGAAAACCTCGTGTCCCGTGAAGTACGAATACCCAAACCTCATGCTAATCGACTTAGAGTCCCAAGCAAGCTCTTGTCATTGTAAGTATACACGTATCATCGAGAACCGCCAATAGGGTACCTCCTTGCCCGATGACATGGAACAAGCCCACATCAAAATGACAGGACAACCAGACAATGAACACCTCGGCATCTCTTTTATTTACCATTGGTATAGCTTTTTATTTTGAGATGCGTTGTCGAATGTCCACTATGGGCATACTGTAAATTTCCACCATGAATTATGCATGGCTTAGATTGGCGGCCCAGGCGTTTCTCTAACATGTATACAAACTCCATGATTCCGCAAGATTCCCAACTTATTTCACATCGCGAGTATCCATAAACAAAAGATCACAATATCAACTCAAATAAGAGAAGTGCAATGTTGAAAGCTTACCCCATGATGGCTGATGCGGCACGATGTTGATGTAATTTCACCGTCCAGTTGGGAACCCCAAGAGAAAGGTATGATGAGCACAGTATCAAATTTTCCCTCAGTAAGAAACCAAGGTTTGTCAGTCCAGGAAAAATCCAAACTCCAGAAGGTGATGCTTGCTAGCCTAGTGACTCTCCAACAAGGGCGCCGTTTACGACACTTGTTAGCGCGTCTTCAACTAGTAGCAATGCGGAACCTGCACACAACACAACCAAATACTTTGCTCCCAACTTACGATGAGGTTGTCAATCTCACCGGTTTGCTGTAAACAAAGGTATGAGCGTATCGAATGGAAAGCAATAGTAGTATGCAAGAAAGTAAACAGTGCGAGTAAAGTAAACAGGTGATAGCAATATAAAGGAAATTGGACCGGGGTCCACAGTTCACTAGTGGTGTCTCTCCATAAAATAAATAGCAACATGCTGGGTAAACAAATTACAGTTGGGCAATTGATAGAATAAAGATAACATGCATATGTCGAGAGGATCACTATGAAATTTACTCTGGGCATTACAACAAGATACATAGACCGCCATCCAACTGCATCTATGACTAATAATCCACCCACGGGGAATCATCTGAGGACCCCATGAATATTTAGTTGTGAACAACAGATAACTGCATTAAGCAAAGTGTGTAATGTAAACAAAGCATATGCCCTTGGACATAAGAATGTTGTTTTCTCCCTAGTGGTAACAGCACATCTACAACCTTAGAGGTTTCTGTCACTCCCCCAGATTAAATAGAGGCATGAACCTAACTATCGAGCATAAATACCCCCTCTTGGAGTCACTAGTATCTACTTGGCCAAGATAGCTACTAACAACGGAGAGCATGCAAGATCATAAACAACATAGAGATAACATAAGATAATATTCAGCACATCAACTCAATCATAACACCAATATTCATCGGATCCCAACAAACACAACATGTAGAATTACATAAAGGTAGTCTCGATCATGTAAGGCAGCTCACGAGATCTAAACATGAAGCACATGGTGGAGAAGACAACCATCTAGCTACTGCTATGGACCCATAGTCCAAGGTAGACTACTCACTCATCGCACTGGAGGCAAGCATGGTGATGAAGAAGACCTCCGGTGGCGATTCCCCTCTCTGGCAGGGTGCCGGGAAGAGCTTCTGGACCCTCCCGATCTCGGGTCGACGACGACGGCGGATCGCGATGTGTTTCTGGAAAAGTGATCGGGTACTTAGGTTTTTCCCGTCGGGGGGTCTTTATAGGCGAAGGGGCAGCGTCAGAGGTCGACCAGGGGGGTCTCACCCATAGGGGGCGTGGCCAGGGGCTGGCCCCTGGCTCGGCTCCGTCTCCTCTTCGGTGTTCTGAATCTTCATTTAATATCTGGACGCTCGGCTTTTGTTTCGTCCAATTCCGAGAATATTTCCTGTGTAACTTTTCTGAAACACAAAAACAGCAGAAAACAGGGAACTGACACTGTGGCATCTTGTTAATAGGTTAGTCCCGGAAAATGCATAAAAACACCACGAAGTGTAACGAAACACTAAGCAAATGGTGTAAAAACAAGCATGGAGCATCAAAAATTATAGATACGTTTGAGACATATCAGCATCCCCAAGCTTAACTCCTGCTCGTCCTCGAGTAGGTAAGTGATAACAAAAG